>JAAAWM010012211.1:0-244306 GCA_036873465.1 Thinopyrum obtusiflorum | reverse complement strand
AACTGATAATTCGAAGAGACTTGCAAAGATAACCAATTATACATAAAAGAATTTAGAGAAGATTCAAATATTGTTAATAGATATACTTGATCATAAACCCACAATTCATCGATCTCAACAAACACACCGCAAAAGAAGATTACATCGAATACATGTCCACAAGAGAGGGGGAGAACTTTGTATCGAGATCCAAAAAGAGAGAAGAAGCCATCTAGCTAGTAACTATGGACCCGTAGGTCTGAGGTAAACTACTCACACTTCATCGGAGGGGCTATGGTGTTGATGTAGAAGCCCTCCGTGATCGATGCCCCCTTCGGCGGAGCTCCGGAAAAGGCCCCATCATGGGATCTCGTGGATACAGAAATTTACGACAGTGAAATTAGGGTTTTGGCTCCGTATCAGGTAGTTTGGGGGTACGTATGTATATATAGGAGGAAGGAGTACGTCGGTGGAGCAATGTGGGCCCCACAAGGGTGGAAGGCGCGCCTGGGGGGTAGGCGCGCCCCCTACCTCATGCCTTCCTGGTTGATGTCTTGATGCAGGGTCCAAGTCCTCTAGATCACGTTTGTTCCGAAAATCATGTTCCCGAAGGTTTCATTCCATTTGGACTTCATTTGATATTCTTTTTATGCGGAACTCTGAAATAGGCAAAAAACAGCAATTCTGGGTGGGGGGGGGGGGGGGGGGGGGGGGGGGGGGGGGGGGGGGGGGGGGGGGGGGGGGGGGGGGGGGGGGGGGGGGGGGGGGGGGGGGGGGGGGGGGGGGGGGGGGGGGGGGGGGGGGGGGGGGGGGGGGGGGGGGGGGGGGGGGGGGGGGGGGGGGGGGGGGGGGGGGGGGGGGGGGGGGGGGGGGGGGGGGGGGGGGGGGGGGGGGGGGGGGGGGGGGGGGGGGGGGGGGGGGGGGGGGGGGGGGGGGGCCTCACCGAAAGCACTGTACACCGCGCCCGCCGAAGCCTTCGTCCACTGCACCAGACCCGCTCCACGGACGCCATATTCAACTCCACCAGCCCTGCTTTACTGACGCCGCAGCCTCATCAGGTTATTTCGATTTGTACTCCTTTGGTTTTTCTCTTCTTTATCATGTAACTGTTCACTTACCAAAGATGAGCTTTCTTGTATGTCGACAGGTGCCGCAACTGAAGCATCGGAGCCGCTTTAGTGACGGCGACAGCCGGCCCAAACTCAACCGGAACACGAGCACCATCGACGATCCTTAGCTATCAAGTATGACAACGATACACATACGCCGCCGAGAATCAGGTACTATTATCCAACGGTCGGCGCCTACGTTCACTTTCTTAGCATAAGCACTGCACCTTTGAATTTCTTCAGGGCATCATTCAATTTTTCATGAGACGCGTTATTCTGCTTGCACCTGTAGGGCCATACTTTTCGCAGTGAACATGTTACATGTGCTAAATTACATACCAGTGCACATATAGTTAATATGCTTTAGTTTTGTCCTAAGTATTATTGTACGTCCTAGATATCACTACCTACTATTTTACTTCTTGCATGCTATATTTACATTAATGGTATTGTTCTGATGCCACCTGTTGGTTCCATCAGACTGCTTCATGTTCTCTATGCTTAATTACACATCAGCAAACTAGCTTGTGGTTCCGCTGCTTTTTGTTCGTTTTACCCTACATTTTCTGATGCTAGCTAGGGGGGGGGGGGGGGGGGGGGGGGGGGGGGGGGGGGGGGGGGGGGGGGGGGGGGGGGGGGGGGGGGGGGGGGGGGGGGGGGGGGGGGGGGGGGGGGGGGGGGGGGGGGGGGGGGGGGGGGGGGGGGGGGGGGGGGGGGGGGGGGGGGGGGGGGGGGGGGGGGGGGGGGGGGGGGGGGGGGGGGGGGGGGGGGGGGGGGGGGGGGGGGGGGGGGGGGGGGGGGGGGGGGGGGGGGGGGGGGGGGGGGGGGGGGGGGGGGGGGGGGGGGGGGGGGGGGGGGGGGGGGGGGGGGGGGGGGGGGGGGGGGGGGGGGGGGGGGGGGGGGGGGGGGGGGGGGGGGGGGGGGGGGGGGGGGGGGGGGGGGGGGGGGGGGGGGGGGGGGGGGGGGGGGGGGGGGGGGGGGGGGGGGGGGGGGGGGGGGGGGGGGGGGGGGGGGGGGGGGGGGGGGGGGGGGGGGGGGGGGGGGGGGGGGGGGGGGGGGGGGGGGGGGGGGGGGGGGGGGGGGGGGGGGGGGGGGGGGGGGGGGGGGGGGGGGGGGGGGGGGGGGGGGGGGGGGGGGGGGGGGGGGGGGGGGGGGGGGGGGGGGGGGGGGGGGGGGGGGGGGGGGGGGGGGGGGGGGGGGGGGGGGGGGGGGGGGGGGGGGGGGGGGGGGGGGGGGGGGGGGGGGGGGGGGGGGGGGGGGGGGGGGGGGGGGGGGGGGGGGGGGGGGGGGGGGGGGGGGGGGGGGGGGGGGGGGGGGGGGGGGGGGGGGGGGGGGGGGGGGGGGGGGGGGGGGGGGGGGGGGGGGGGGGGGGGGGGGGGGGGGGGGGGGGGGGGGGGGGGGGGGGGGGGGGGGGGGGGGGGGGGGGGGGGGGGGGGGGGGGGGGGGGGGGGGGGGGGGGGGGGGGGGGGGGGGGGGGGGGGGGGGGGGGGGGGGGGGGGGGGGGGGGGGGGGGGGGGGGGGGGGGGGGGGGGGGGGGGGGGGGGGGGGGGGGGGGGGGGGGGGGGGGGGGGGGGGGGGGGGGGGGGGGGGGGGGGGGGGGGGGGGGGGGGGGGGGGGGGGGGGGGGGGGGGGGGGGGGGGGGGGGGGGGGGGGGGGGGGGGGGGGGGGGGGGGGGGGGGGGGGGGGGGGGGGGGGGGGGGGGGGGGGGGGGGGGGGGGGGGGGGGGGGGGGGGGGGGGGGGGGGGGGGGGGGGGGGGGGGGGGGGGGGGGGGGGGGGGGGGGGGGGGGGGGGGGGGGGGGGGGGGGGGGGGGGGGGGGGGGGGGGGGGGGGGGGGGGGGGGGGGGGGGGGGGGGGGGGGGGGGGGGGGGGGGGGGGGGGGGGGGGGGGGGGGGGGGGGGGGGGGGGGGGGGGGGGGGGGGGGGGGGGGGGGGGGGGGGGGGGGGGGGGGGGGGGGGGGGGGGGGGGGGGGGGGGGGGGGGGGGGGGGGGGGGGGGGGGGGGGGGGGGGGGGGGGGGGGGGGGGGGGGCTACAACAACTAGATTTGCAACCACGGGATGCTGACGATATCTTCAAAGAACATTGCAACAGCAGCGAGGCATCACAGCAACATATGGTAAGCCAGTGTGTTTTAGTACATGTGAAATGTAATGCGTGTGGGCTGCTTTCTTGGCTTGTGCCCTCAACCAGTAATCCTACAGAATTACAAATAGTTCAGTTGTCTGGTTTGTTGTATTGCTTGATTCGAATGCTGGTTTGTTACTTGTTAGGCTATACCTGAGTGGGCCAATATGTCAGCAGTGCCTGTTGTACTATCATAAAGAAATGCATGCCTAGTTCATTTGAGTCCTCAACTTTTCCTCTGAACTTCATCACAAGACTGTCTTCGTAGTTTATATGAGGC
Organism: Thinopyrum obtusiflorum; assembly: GCA_036873465.1. Lineage (NCBI taxonomy): Eukaryota > Viridiplantae > Streptophyta > Magnoliopsida > Poales > Poaceae > Thinopyrum > Thinopyrum obtusiflorum. Next base: position 240,816 of record JAAAWM010012211.1, on the reverse strand, counting down.
CACACTGTTAAGTGCTTTCTCAGATTATTTGAACTGCTTAGATGCCTTAGCAACTTAAATATAGCGGTGGTACACTCCCTTTCAACTAGGGATGTCAACTGGGTCCCATTTAATCGCGGTTAAAGTCCACTAGTGGTATGATAGTTCAAAAGAGTTTTTGTTTTTTGAGGAACATGAACTAGGGAGCTAGCAAAAACTAACTAGATGGGACTGGCGGATGTCGTTTATTTGCCACTTACATCCCTAGTTTCATCTTACCATTTTAATTTCTTTTTGGCTGATGCTGCTTCAAACCATTTAAATATAGCTTGCCATGCTCGGCAATAATTCGTATGTAGTTTACCATGTAAGCTTACTGCCTGGATCATGCGATAACTATCTCTTACTTATGTCCAGCGGAAACCTTTCAGGATGTCGTTCACACTAGGACACAATGTACAACCCCAGAATCTATTTGTGGAAGCAGTGCGCCATCCATGTTATCAGATGGTAGCAGTTCAGAGGCAACACCGCTGGAGAGCGGTCTGAGCACAGATATTATAGTTCTTGAGGCTCTACTAGAGTTAGAAAGAGATGGTGTGGCTGCCATGAATGAGGTAATCTTGATCTTGAGGCTGGAAATTATGCAATTAGCTGCACACATTATGCAACCAACCCAAGAATTGGAGGAAGTAAGAATGTTGCATTTGAAGACGGAGGAGGTCCTGCTGTTTCTGCTATCTGAAGCCCAGGGTAATCCCAGTTCTTCTTTAGATACCAGTTGAAATTGTCAATAGATTATTGTACTTGCATGTTGTGTCATGTCTCTGAATGGATTATGTTGTAAGACCCCCTATGTTGTCCATGTGTTGTAATGATCCGAATTTTTTAGGCGAGGTAATCCTCAGTACTTGTATGATTGACATAAGGTGAACTGTTTTTCATGTGAGCATATTGTATTGGATGAAATAACTGCTTGACTCAAAGTGTATCCAACCTACTGAATTCGAAGATCACAGCATTTCTAAATCATAATCATATATAAAGGTGGAATAAATCTTTGTTGTGGTTTTGAAGAAATAAATAACAAAACATAGAATTATCTGTGGATATTCGTAATCGAATACAAATTGGATTTGAATTTAGTTGCCAGGGCCCAGGGCAAATGTGAATGCTAATTCTCCCATGTTTTGAACGAAGCGGCTAAACACCCACTATCATTTGTGGGTTGCCCGAAGCAAGTGTTTGCGAGATGGAAATTAATGTCTACCCCTGACACTTTGACATCCTTATCTACCGGATTTACACTGCTGTTAATAGGGGTAGACTAGTAACTTCAATCAGACGTGACACGACCGCCTCTGAGCCCATTCAGACACGGTGGGCACCAAACGTGGGCGGCAAAACACATTTGATTCAAGCTCGTCCGAAAGACATGTGTCTCTTCCTCCATTTCCCCATTCATACACGGCAGGCAGCAAAACAAACTATCCTCGTCCGAAATCGATGTAAGCAAATATTTTAAATAGGGGCAGATGTGTAACTTCCCTCAGATGTGACACAACCGCCCTACCTGTCAGCCCCGTTCATACACCGTGGGCGCCAACCATGGGCGGCAAAACACCCTCTCCTCGCCCGAAATCGCTACCGGCAAATATTTGGGAGATGCGAGATTACCGTCCTATCCCCAACCGACGTGATGTCTGAAATTTTAAACGGGGGATAAGTTCGTAACTTTCCCACATTTCAGACAAGTGCGTCCCAAAGTTTGAGATCCCCCCCCCTCCATTTCCCCATTCATACACCGTCGGCGCCACAACAACCTCCCCACTGCGGCCAGCCTCCTCCGTCCGCCACCCCATCCTCCACTTTGCCAGAGCCGCTACCCCTACCCCGTCGTCCACTGCAAGAGATGGACGTCTCTCATCCACGGCGCCGGACCAGGATCCTTTCATCGCGTCTTCTCGCTTCATCGGCGCCGTCGTCCACATTGTCGTTGCTGCTCCTACGATCGCCTTGTCCATGGCAACAAGATTTATCCCCCGACCCAACCGTCTGCCGTCTAAAGTCTTCTTCCCCACCGCCGACAGCCGTCGCACCCGCAGCACCCTCAATGTATCAGCAGGGGCCTACACGGCGTCGCAAGAGAGGTGGTACTCTTTCATATGTGCTTAAGTAATTGATCTCACCCAGAAAATAGATCGTAAATTGTTTACTGTAATTTTCTTATCCGTACCAAATTGTAGTGTCTAGTTGAAAGCAAACATTGGTTGCGAAGTAGCTTTGTCTAGTTTGCACCTTCAGATCCGCCATGGCACGGTCACTATACTCGTAAAGCTTATGGGTTCCCCCCTGTTCCCCCCTTTATATTCACTACCATCATCGTAGGTGCTTCGTGTCGTGCTAGCGCTGCTCCTCAAGACCTCAACCCATCAAGCGAAACAACATGCCACTCATAATTCCAAAGCTTACGTGTTGAAATACGAATCTGATATGATGCTCATATTACTACTAAAATAGAGAACGTTTAATTGGTCACCTAATGTTCCTATATTCGTTTCGAAAAGCATGTGCGCCACCCACTGGCAGTTCCACTTCCCTGATTTTACTCTTGATGCTTAGGGTTTTCCCCTTTTATCTACTCTACTATGATCTGTGTAGGTGCTTTCTATCGTACTAGCATTACTCCACGCTTCAAGCTAAACAACACAACACTCAAAATTCCAAAGCTTAGTTGTTCAAATATGATTGTGATATGATACTGATATTAGTTAACAGACACATTTAATTGGTTAGCTAAAGGTCCCACTTGAGTTTCCAAATGCATGTCGCGACATATAGAGAGACATCAGAATTGCATTTCTTTGTCACTTGTTGACAGTACTTTCTTGTCCATACCAAATCTTAGTTGTTATTTCAAAGCAAACATCGGTTGCTAACTACCCTTTGCGCAGTTTGCAGCTTCAGATCTGCCATCCCACTGCCACGGTCAACACTATACTCATCATGCTTATGCTTTCCCCATTTTATGATGACCACGATCAGCCTACGTGGTTCGTGTCGTAATATCACTTCTCCACCCATCGAGCTAAACAAGCTTAGTTGTACAAATTCAAATCTGATATTATGTTGATATTAGTAAAACTGAGAGATGTTTAATTGGTCAGCTAAATGTTCCTACTTTAGTTTCGAAATGCATGTGAGCCACATATGGAGAGACCGGAAGGAATAGTATTTCTCTGTGCGCTCTAGTTCGTCATGGGTGGGCAACCGACATTGTATAGAAAGACTTGTAATATCTTCAATCTGCTTGCTCTTCTGCTCTTCTTTAAGATGATCCTCTTCTCTTCTTTAATAAGTATGTTCCTTGTTGGGAAGAGTAGCAGAGACATTTGCGGTTGACTGGTCAGGTCGAGTTGTTCTCCCATAGTATATTTTGAATCTGTCAGGTCAGGTCGACTTGTTCTTCTTTACTATATGTTGAAGCTGTCATCTGTGAAGTATCATCACTTCGGGAGCTCTCATATTTTGAGTAGTTGGCCACATTATATTAATGCACACACCAAATTATAGCATGCATGGCATCTCTCAGAAGAATTGCAGAGATAGCACAAAGGGGTTTACAGGGAGGCAGTATTGGATTAGAATCACTTCTGCATTACAAAGATAATCTCACTTGTTTTTATGTTTTCATGCATGTCAGGTATTGAACATTATCAAAATGAATATGAGAATGGGCGCACGGGAGGAATATTGCGGAACAATACATTGGCTAACAAACTTGGCATGGTGGAAGATGGCCTATCTTATTCACCCATCAAGGTGCTTGCTCTAACTTGGCAAGGTTGTATTGGTCACACATATTTTGCATCTGACCTCTTGCATTACTTCTACTTTGTTACACCATCTGCTTAGTTTAAGCATCATATATGAGTATATGTCATACCTATCCATTTTCTGTACCTATTCCATGTGTCATCAAACTATGTTTTTCCAGTCAAATGTTGTTCTTTCGTAATAGATGTCCAAAAGGAAGAGGGTGAGTGCAGATCCTCAAGGAGTACAAACTAGGTATTTGGAAAAGGTAGTGATACCTGATAAATCAGATAGATCAGCAGCCACATAAAACACAGGCCCAACTGTACCACACTTTACCCCTACTCCACTGGCCAAACCCCTATTAGAACTGCTGAGAGCCCAGCGTCGGGTACTGTCTATGATATCAATTCAAAATTTGATCTCCTAAATTTTTGCATGTGCCTTACCTTCTCTCTTGTATGAAAACTAATTTCAGATGAATCTCCTTGCTCAAAGGATCATAAGATCTCACAACAATACTGGGCTCTGCATTGCTCTTGTCAGTACCTCTTGCCCTTTGTCAGCATACTTACACTCATTGCTATTTGATTATGTAGCATCACTGTAAATGTTCGCTTCTTTATGCTCCCTTTGCTTGAAATTATAAGATCTATATTTACTCTTATATAAATGTAGAATTAACACAATGGTTGCTCATGTAAGTACCTGTTGTCATGTACTCCCTCTGTATCGAATTAATTGTTGATCAATTGGATGTATTTTGAACTTAATAGTGCGAGATACATCCATTTGAGCGACAAGTAATAATGGACGGTGGTGGTATTACTGTACTTGCATCGCGAGATAGTTGATTGTCGTTACTCTACATCTTATCTGCCCTGCCCTCCACTTTCTCCAAATTATCATATCTACATTTACTCTTACCAAAATGTTGAATAAAGCCAATGCCACTGCACACGTTGATGTCTGCATTCCTCTTGTCAGTACCTTTTGCCTTGTAACCCTGTACTTAATTAATTGCTATTTGATTATGTATCATCAGTCTGCACCTGAGCTTCATTATCCTATGTTTCTTCCAATATTATTTGATCTATATTTACTCTTTGCAAAATGTAGAATAATGGCAACGCTTATAAAGAATTTTCTTTGGGGAATTTATTGAATTATCCTTCCATCAACATGGAGAAGGGCTTTGTCCAGCCCATGTTAACATGTAATGTAAGTTCATCCTTCTCAAGCCTTCAAACTTTGTTCTAGTATAGAGTTGGATAGGCATCATTTCCTCCACTGTTGTTTACTTTGCTGTTTACATCTGATTGGATGTTTGCAACAACTACCAGTTTTAAATTGTAGTTGTAAAAACATGTTCCTTATGCAGGAGAGATCCATTTATTTGCTTATATAATTGTGAAACCTATTACGTGTCTCCTTGTTTCTCTTTCAGAGTCGTATCTCTTATGCCAGGTAGAACTTTAGGGAAGATAGTGAGCCAAATCATATTGATGACAGCGAGATGACCCCAAGGTCCTGTATTGATGAAGACAGTGAGTTGAAGCTACTCACCACAGGTGTGATACAACCTCTGTGCAGTCGCTACTTCCATCAGTTTGACTTCTTCAGTCTCAACTTAAAGTAGAAAGGCTTGCTTCAGCTCAGCTCAGACTTGAAGTCAAAGATGCAAAGAAGATGTCAGAGGACTGCTTTGCGCACTATGGTGCCATACAGCTAGGGATGGAGCATCTATCATTGACACAACTGAGGTCTCATCAGCTTGTTCGGCTGCTTGCGGGGCCCCATCCTGGCCAGGCCTAGTGCCTTCTGAAGTGCTCTCAGTTTTGTATATTCTTTTGTCGGCGCGTTTATATGCACTGGTGGCGACCTTTGATGCCCAGTGTATGTAATCCGCGGTCACGTTGCGCTTTATTATCACCGGTAGCGAACTTTGATTCCCGGTGGATGTAATATGCCGTAATTTCTTTATTGTATAGTCTAGGTTTATTCTTTGGTTGGTATGATGTAATTTAGGCCGGAAGGTTCGGTGGATCTCAGTGTTGTCGGTCTTCAGGCCGGCCCGTTACTCATATGGGACAAAACGTGGGCCTATAATCATCTTGGGCCATTAGCAGGTCTAAACCTATAGTAGTTTCCCGCCTTTCACAGGCCGAGTAAAGTTCTAGCCAGCTGGGCCAGAGAATACCATGGGCTTTTAACAGGATAAAACCTAGATTGGGCTAGCATTGGGCCGAAAAATTCACGGGCCAATACAGGTTGAAACTGCCTAAGGCCCATGTTTGGCCCAACTAGGACGAGCAGTTAACAGGCCAAAATATATCTCAGGCCTGTTTGGCCCAATAAAATTATGGGCTTTAAGCAGGGTATCCACGTGGGCCATAGGCCCAAAAGTGTCACGGGCCATTATCAGATGGGCTGTAAGCAGGCCAGATTCAACGCGGGTTGTAATTAGGCCCAACTGTTCCACGGGACATTAACAGGCCGATAGGCCTGTTGGGCTGAAATTTATAGACGAAGACTATGGGCTGTTAAGAGGCCTAAAGTTACTTCGGACAAGAAATAGCCCAGTTTCTGCATGGGCCGTTAAAGGGCCTAAAGTTAAACCGGGCGGGCAACATCCTAGATACACCACGGGCCGCTAACAGGCCGAAACTATTATCGGGCCGAACTAGTTAACGGGCATTTAACAGGCTGAAATACAAACCTGTCTTAGAATGGGCCCAAAATAACAGTGGTCTGTTAACGGGCCTGATCTGGTATGGGCCGTAATTTGGCCCAAAACACGGCAGGCTGTGAACGGGCCTGATCTGCTCTGGGCCTCAATTTGGCCCAAAACATGGCAGTCTGTTAATGGGCCAGCCCACTAGTGTCTGAAAAAACATGGTGGGCCTTTAGCTGGGCCGGCCTTTTCACCGAAATGGGCCTCTGTTGGGCCGTGCCACATGTCGACGTATCATAGGCGCCTCATGTCCAATGAGTGGATGACATCTGTCCCAACGGTGAGCAAACACGTGTTTCCTCCAGCCAATGAGAATTTTACACGTGGAAAATCCCCATTGGTCCAGGCTATTAATGGGTTATCGGATCCAAAACCGGACCCGATAGCTTAACGGCGACCCGCTACGGTCGATGTCACATGTCGGTCACCCTTGACAAAAGCACTTCTATGACGCCCGATTTATCGTCATGGAAGTGGACACTTCCGTGATGATAATTTTGGTAATGTCATGGAACACTTCTACGACAGCACAGGTACGACTATCTTGATTCTTTCCTAAAAACGTCATGGATGTACATGCATGACAGAAAACGTGACCTACTGTGAAAAACACGTATCATCATGGAAGTGTATTTTTTTTTGTAGTGTCTACCACAGCCACACGTGATTCCCACGACGCCACTCAAACCCATGACACCACACGTCCCCCGACCTGCGGCTCACCCCTCTCATCCGCACTGCCCCTCTGCCTTCGGGAGCATTACATGTGAACCAGCCACCTATCGGGTCCACATATTATTGACTCAAAGGCAGGTGTAGTAAGGTGCTGAAGCTCAGTCCCGAGGGCCCCGAGAGGGAAATGTAACTCCTATGCCAGGCCTTGTGGTGCTACCGCTGCACGAACTCGTGCCAAACTCGAGATTTGTTTCTTTACTATACATGCACGCAATGATTTAGTGGACATTGTAATCTCAACATGTGATGGGGAGCTCTAAATTTGAATTTGAAACTTATAAAATGGAAAAAATCAAAACAAATAAACTGGGAGAGAGGGAGTATACCACAGGATGTGTGCCATACGAAACAAGTCCCCTGGTTTGTCACCGTGGAGATGCGGTTAGAAAGGAGCACAGCGTCTTCGTACTCGTACGGCAACAAATCGGCCGCAGACAGCATGGTCCACCTTTGACCGCCATGTGCAAGGTTCATGCTATCTTCTTCAATCTCACCGTGGTTCCATCGTACCAATTCAGGCGGTGGCCCGTTGCATGGGTGATCCCAATGTTGGACAAAGGTTCTACGGGAATGGTGTTACCGTTGTAAATGTTGTGCAAATTGATGTTGGTACCCTCCCGTACATATGCAAGCCAATCTTCACTCGCACCAAGCCTAACCTGTGAAACAGTGGGCAGGGGGAGAATTAGGAAATGGACACGGAAGTAGTCTTTAGAATGCATTTACTACCTTATCAAACTCATCTTACCTGCTCATCGGACAAAATCCGAGTGCCCCTCAACGTCGGCATCTCAAGGGGCGTCAACTTGCAACTACGGCCACGCCGCGCTGGAGAGACCCCCAAGGAAACATTCTCATGCGTTGCATGGAACATCAAGATGCATTTGTATGAGTAGTTTGTCTTGTGAGAGAAAAGGATGAACGAGGGAAGGCCTTATTTGCAAATGTGGAGAGGGGTGTAGGTATCTTTTTGCAAAATTGCCATAGTTTTCTTCCTGTCTGTCAGATAAAAATCGGACGGCCTATATTGCAAGATGGCAGGCACACCATCATCACTCACTTTGTTTTTTATAAGACTAGCAAGATGCCCGTGCGTTGCACGGAACATCAAGATCTTGTGGGAGAAAAGGATGAACGAGGGAAGGCCTTATCTGCAAATGTGGAGAGGAGTGCGGGTAAATTGTCATAGTTTCCTTCCTATCCATTAGATATAGATCGGCTAGCAAGATGCCCATGCGTTCCACGGAACATCAAGATGCATTTGTATGAGTAGTTTATCTTGTGGGAGAAAAGGATGAATGAGGGAAGGCCTTATTTGCAAATTTGGAGAGGGGTGTGGGTATCTTTTTGCAAAACTACCATAGTTTCCTTCCTATCCATCGGATATAAATCAGACGGCCTATACTGCAGGATGGCAGGCACACCATCATCACCAACTCTGTTTTTTTACAAGAAGTAGAGTAGAGATAGAGATAGAGACTACTACTACCAATGTGCTGGCCCGTGCGTTGCAATGAATCCAAAGTAGTAGAATAATACTTGTTCACGGACTTGAAATATAAACACTCTAGTTTTGATATACCTATATCAGTAAAAATAAATCATGCTACACTCAAAATATATTCCTTGGGCTGTTTTGGTGAGGGACGCGTGTGGCTGGTTTGAAGATAACATGTTTTACAAAAATTGGAGCTGTTTTTTTACATTTTGTAAAATGGCATGGCATCTGGTGCACCTAAGCGTCTGAAAAAAAATTGAGTTTGGGTCGGTGGCACACCCTGCGGTAAGATGCCTGTGTGGGCTTCTTCTATAACTAGCAAGATGCCCGTGCATTGCAGGGAACATCAAGATGCATTTTTTTTACAAAACACCTATTGTGATTGACCCTTGCAGGAGTAATCCCATGTCTAAAAACTAATGATATCTCGAGAATTTTATCAGAAAAATGGTATCTTTGGAACAAGTTTTCTCTACTACTGCTCCTTGAAGTGAGCATTATGCAATGCATGTGTCAGCAGACATGACAGCTTGTCCATGGAAGTTGAACCACGGTGACCATCACGTTTCTTGTTTCTACCACTACCACACCCACACACGATTCCCACGATGCCGCTCCAACCCATGGCACGACGTCCCCTGATGTGCGCCTCATCCCTCTCGGCCCCATCGCTCCTCTGCCTTTGTGTGCATGACATGCAGGCCAGCTGAACTGCGGCGACCATCAACTTTCTACCACAGCCGCACCCGATTGGACGCGATTTGCCTGCTCCGCTCCTGTGCTCCGATCCGTACTCCCGCACCATCAAATTTTCATCCAGCGGCAGTGACACATTTCATCCCGGGCATCAATCCTCGGCTGGAGTACTTCTGTACTACAGGTAGTACCTACCGGTGTGGCCATCTACGCCTCGTAACGCCTTGACGCCCAGTTGTGGCACCCTCGCCATGGCCACGCCACCACCGGCCGGTTCATCTCGAACGAGTGAGTCGCAAACCACACCACCACCATGAGAATGACATGTGGGCCAGCCGCATTTAAGGTCTGCATGTCATTGACTCATAGGCCGGTGCACTAAGCCACTGAAGCTCGGTCCCGTGGGCCCCGAGAGGGAAATGTAACTCCTGCGGCAGGCCTTGTGGTGCTCCCGCGGTACGAGCTCGTGGCAAACCCGGAATTTGTTTCTTACTACTACCAAATAGTAAGGTACACGTGCCTTGCACGCATGATATTTGGTAGCCAAATTATGAATAAATAACACACTATAGCATGTAAGCTTTGAGTCATATATGCATGATGTAGATGTTCATTTAATTCTTATAGTTCATCTAGTTCAAAATCAATTAGCTTTATAAAAAATCTATTTTAAGATTCATGGAATTGTGCATTGTAAAGCATAAAGTAAAAACAGATAATGACAATTCATTTTGAGAAAAGAAGATTGGCCAATTAAGATATCGAAGATTCTAGAACAAAGGAGAAGTGCTTGTGTTTTGAGGTTTGTGCATTATGCTTAGGTTCAACCATGGAGTCTTCTAGATTCTACATGTGGCAGAATCTGGTGGAATGTAGATGATATCCAACGGCCAGTAGTGCTCGGATTTGCCATCTTTGTACCATCGGATTGGCTTCATCCAACGACCAACTTTCAAAGTTATTCACACACTATCTCTACTCTTATAAAAAACCGAGTTGGTGATGATGGTGTGCCTGCCATCTTGTAATATAGACCGTCCGATCTATATCTGATGGATAGAAAGCAAACTATGACAATTTTACAAAAAAACCCGCACCTCTCTCCAAATTTACAGATAAGGCCTTGCCTCGTTCATCCTTATCTCCCACAACCTCATTGCTGAGCAAATAAAAAAGGAAGTCTCTGGAACAATCTGGCATGGTGGCCGCTGCCGGCGCTGTCCATCCCCATGCCTCCGCCCAGTCCAACCACCAGTCACCACCACGCCCCACTCCTCCTCACCTTATCTCTCATCTTTCTCGAGATATCATTTTCTCGATGAAATTCTCGAGATACCATTTTTCCGATAAAAATTCTCGAGATATCATTAGTTTTTACACATGAGATTACTCCTGCATGGGTCAATCACAATAGGTGTTTTGTAAAAAAATGCATCTTGATGTTCCGTGCAATACACGGGCATCTTGCTAGTATCTCTACTCTTATAAAAAATAGAATTGGTGATGATGGTGTGCCTGCCATCCTGCAATATAGGCCGTCCGATTTATATCTAACGGATAGAAAGGAAACTATGGCAATTTTGCAAAAAAGATACCCACACCCCTCTCCACATTTTCAAATAAGGCCTTCCCTTGTTCATCCTTTTCTCTCACAAGATAAACTAATCATATAAATGCATCTTGATGTTCTGTGCAACGCATGGGCATCTTGCTAGTAGGGTTATAGATGTGCCGGCCCACGCGTTGCAATGGATCCAAAGTATATCTATTTAGTGGAGTGCACTCTAAACGCATTATCTATTTATTTTTCTCTAACCTTCCGTAGCCATGCAACCAAGCCACATAAGCTTCATGGGTGCCCCCCACATCATATTATTCATACTACGTTGACTGGAAAAAAGATAAATCACCCAAAACAAGATCTTCCTGTTTTTTGTTCCTACGATGATGTGCCGTGCACGTACCTAGTTGTATAGAGGTAGTACTAGTTGTAGTAAAACTTCGTACTAGTAGGAGTAGTAGTACGGAATGCTCCTACTCTATCAACGAGCCCCATCAGACACCAAATTTCTTGGCTTCCGTGCTACAGCTAGATCTTCCCCTCATTTCTGTTTTCCAACCCGGCGGCGGGCGGGGTGCGGTTTGCCAATAGTCGGTTTGCTCAACGGCGGTCCCACAAGAAAGTGAAAATGCTAGGCACGATGCCTTCCCTAGCTATGTGGCATGCCGAACGGGCCATGGAGTACTCCCGATTCCCGGGCGTGTGGGGGTGCGATGCAAACGCGGTAGGCCTTTTCCTTTTAGTAGCAATGTGCCCGTGCGTTGCGACGGATCCAAAGTAGTAGAATAGTAGTACTTGTTCACAAACTTGAATCAAATCACTCTTGTTTTGATATACTCCTAATATATTACATTTCACTCAAAATATATTTCTCAGGTTGTTTTGATGAGGTGAGGGAGGGATGTGGTTGCTTTCAAGATAATAAGGGGTTTTCTACAAATTGGAGCAGAGAAGTGGGCTATTGTTGCAAAAATGCCACAACTTACCTCACAGCTGTTAGATGCAGATCTAATGGTCAGAAACGACGGATGGCAGACACACCACCATCACCAACTGAGTCTTTTATAGGAGTAGGAGTAGAGAAACATGTATAAATTGTAACATTTGGTTCTGCTCCTTGGCACGATCGATAGATAGAAATAACGATTGGAAACGCTAGGGCGGGGCTATTTCCGCCAAATAAGCAGGGTACGTAGTAGCTAGGTTGGCGCATCGTCGGTTTGGTCACATGTGGTCCAACATGTTCTAGTGTTTCTAGCAAGATGCCCGTGCGTTGCACGAAGTTGATGGAAAAGGTAAGCACAACTTATAAATTGACGGGTGGAGTACTAGTTACAGTGATGCATATAATTAAGCAAAGGGATCGCACATGTCGGTATTGACTGGAACCAGAATGCAATAGCACAATAAGAATTAAGGCCACGATGATGCAATCGCAGTGGTTGTTACAGGAGGCAAGAAGAAAGATGCATCCATCAACGTACGACCTCCTCCTCCTCAACTTAGTGCGCCGGGCCACCGACCGGCGGCTAAGGTGCGGTGGCTTTGGTGGCGAGGTCAAGGTGCTTCTCAGCAAAGGCATCCATGGCTTCCAGCCGGTTGAGGAAGGCCAACATCGTAGCATCCTCACTGGCCTTGTAGATACCTATGTACACGATTTGCTCGTACATGTGGATGTGTAGGTCGATGAATTCTTGCAGGGCGAGGCGCCTCGCGGAAAGCGCGACCTCCAGATGGACATTCTTCATGGCGTCGACGGGCAGTCATAGGGCCACCAATTCTTGAAAGAGGTTCCGGCCGTGGAGGTCAATTAGGGTGGCAGGCAATGAGGAGCCCGGGCGCACGGGATGGAGGAGTATGGCGATGTCATCCGCGAGCTTCTTGAGGACGGTGAACTTGTTGGTGGTGGCAACGATCATCTGGTCCAACTGAGAGTCATAGTTGGCGTCGACGGTGGCCATCCACCAGCCGGTCGCCAACACCGTCTGGAGACGATCCTTGGCGCCATGCCGCAGGCCGGCGTCGTGGACCATTTGGCACAGCCGCTGGCCACTCGCGTGCATCGCCGCCATGGGTCTGGAGTGAGCACTTTTGCGCTTAGGGTAGGTGCTTAGGCAAATACTTAGGTGCGTACGATGTGGTAGATGCATTGGAATGGAGGGGCGCCTTTATATGAGTGCAAACTGCATTGCATTCACATCGTGCAGCCTCTTTTCCCGGTCCTCCTCCCATTACTTCCTTCATGCATTCATGATGCTAATTGAAGGAGGATGCATCATTGGTCATTCAACATTTCGGGAACCGCTACCCCCTCCCTCGTCTGCATTAAAGCCGTATCGGGAACTGCGTCGCCCGCTGTCAAATCGAATAGTAATGCGCCGCCCGCTGCACGACCGGCTGAACACGCCTCCTCACCTTCATCAAACCCCTCCGTTAAACCCGCATGCAAACCGAGAAACCTACTCCGGCCACACGTCCGTCATGAGCGGGCCGGAATTAAACGCAACACCGGCCAAGCTCCTCCCGTCCGCCCTCAGTTTAAACAAGGCCAGACGCCGGCCAAGCTCCTACCGTCCGCCCTCTATTTAAACGAGGCCAGACAGATAGCGGGCAAGAATCGCACCCCTCCGCCGCTCCCCCATCTCCTCCTTCACCATTTTCTCCACTCTTCCGATGGCTTCTGAGGAGCCATTCTCAGGCAAACTACCCGGCTGGGTGGCCCGCCGAGCCCTCCGGATACGGGCGAGGCCGCTCGGTGCTTCACCAATCTCGCTTGGCCCGACGGAGCACCAAGCCGGCGCGTGGTTCAGCAACTCGCCGCTCCAGTTTAGCTCGATGAGGAGTGGCAAGTTGCTCCACACCGGCGTGGTGGCGAGCACGCCTGTACGGGCGTTGTTGCTGCCGCGGCGTACCGTACCACCAGTGTCTGTGGTGGCCGCGCCTCCCGTGTCTGTGGGCGCGCCTCCCGTGCCTGCGGCTGCGCCTCCTGTGCCTGCGGCAGTGCCATGCAGGCAAAGACAGAAGCCGGATGCGTGGAGAGCGACGAGTCAGTGGCCACCTTCTCCGTGTCCGCCACCATCATCGAGGAGAAGTAGAACACGGGAGGCCACCGCCACTTGGGTCCCATGAAGGCCACCGCCGAGGCGACGACTGCGCATTCAGGTGGTTTCTTGGCTACTTCGTCTCTTCCGAGGACCTTCGTCGATGCCGCAAGTGTCTGTCGGACATGAGGAAGACAAAGGGATCCGCGGGTGGCCCTTTAGATTAGGTACTCCCTCTTCGGCTGGCGGGAAATATTTGTTCTAAGAATGGATAAATTGGATGTATCTATAACTAAAATAAGTCTAGATACATCCATTTCTAGGACAAGTATTTCCGGACGGAGGGAGTATTAATTATACCAAGAGAGCCAGATTAGCACCGCTTAGTTCATGTAAATGTAATTAAATCCAGCATGTTTATATGAAGATCCAGCTTTTTTATACAAAATCCTTCATGCTTATATGAAAACAGTCCGTGTTTGTACGAATTTCATCTGGTTGGTTAGAGTTGTGAAAATGTATGCCGCTGGCGTTTGATGTCGTCCTCCGCGGAAGGAAGCGGGAGGAAACTTGCCGGCTACCGTTGGAGATGCTCTTATGCTGGAAATAATAGAGCCACATCCAATCCATTTGAGTTAATTGTGTGTATGATTCTCCCTCTATAAAAAGTTAATTGCATGTACAGTGTACATGTGACTTGCAGGGTGGCTACAGCTTCGTACAGAAAGTTAAAAAGAAACAAGTCCATGTCGGTGTACGAAAGAAGGGGCGCACCTTTGTACCCCTTTACCTGTGCACGGACAGTCGGAGCCGCGCCCACGGCCGCACCAAGCAGAACAGGGGAGGTGAACCAAGGTAAAACCAAAGTACAAGACAATCAAGACAACGCCAAGACCAAGAACGCAAAGAAGCAGAGAGGCGGAGCAGTTTCCCCCGGCAAGACCCTTGCCGGGGATGGCCTCAGCAGCCCCGGCAAGACCCTTGCCGGGGCAGCACGCCCAAACACCAACAGAGCGAGCCGCCCTTGAGCCCACGGTCTCCAACACCATCAACCACGTTGGGCCAGGGCTCGGGAGGCACCTCTGTGGTGGCATGCAGATCTTTGTGAAGACAAGGAATATTCAAGATCAGATGAGGATTAAAAAACGACGGTCCTCGGCAAGATCCTTGCCGAGGAGAGCCACAAGACCCCCGGCAAGATCCTTGCCGGGGACGACAGCGCACCATGACAAGACCCTTGCCGGGCCACCCGGCAAGGCCCTCACCAAGGGCGCCAGCAGGGCCACAGCCAGGCCCGCGCCAACCAAATCTCCACCGCCATTCGCATGCAGCTGCCAGCCCAACCAGCTGGGCAGGCACCTGCGTGGCAACATGCAGCTTCCAGGCCAACTCAGCGCATGCCTACGTGGCGGCATGCAGATCTTCGTGAAGGCTCTACCACCGCGCCACCTCAGCTGCCTGCCTGCCTACATGGCACCGCATGCACCGCTGGCCTGGGCGCGTGTCGAAGCAAGGAGGAGTGGCGACGGACGGGACGGGCCTCATTCCCGTCCCCAATAAAGCAAGGGGACACCTCAGCGGCGCATTAAATGTGTCTTGTCCTGTAATACGAGCGATAAGCTCATAGCACTATACACCTTTCCACCTCCTGTACGCCACTGTGGCAGCCCCTTTCGACTATAAAAGGAGGCCCATGGTGTACTGGAGAAGGATTCGGCTCTTTCAAACCACTCAGCTACCATAGCTAGTTCGAGAGCTCAAGAACACTCAATACATCCACCAAAGCCGGACTAGGGTTTTACGCATCCTCGCGGCCCGAACCTGGGTAAACGATCCTTGTGCTGACTACTGATCCTGCTCTTTTTGCAACCCTGCACCCCGGCAACCGTAGTAGGGATTCTTGTGATCCCATAGGTGTCATTCCACACCGACATCTTTGGCGCGCCAGGTAGGGGGCGCAATTGTGAGAATTTGGTCTAGTAGTTAGCCTAGCGTTTCTCTGTCGCCATGGATCCCAAGAAGAAGATGGCCAGGAGAAAACGGCGCCACCCGCAAGCGCGAAGGACGCCAGCGCGGCAACAGAAAAGCTAAGTTGTTCAAAGCCTTGAGCTATTCCCTTTCATATATGAAGTTATCGTCCTCAGAGATCTTGCCTATGTATGAAAAACCTGCACACAAAGGGGCCCTCCCGCGATTGGCAACGCCTTTGTTCTATTTCGAGTCCGCTCAACAGCTCAAGCGGCCGCGTCGAGAGTGGCGGGGTAGCCTTCCGCACCTGGCAACGCTCTCGCTTCTGACTCGAGTCAAGCTCGACAGTTCGGGCGGCCGCGCTAAGGGTGGTAAGGTGGTTCGCCCGGCAGCACGCACACCCGACAGGCCAATGGGGATCAGTCCCCAAGACGCCGCCCTAGGTTTACGCGCCGGCAAACCTACCCAGTTAACGTAGGGTGGACATACAAAGGGAAATCGAACAGGAAAATAACATGCATAATATTAAAAGTACTTCAGAGTTATATTACATCAATTGTTGCCGCGGTTCTAACTAAAGATAGCAATTGTCTTGGCCATGAACCTGCAGCGACGATAAGAAACAGGGTACCTAATCCCGGTGCTGGCCCTCCACCCTCAGAATTCCGCCGACACCGCTGATGATGGGCTTGATGCGCTCCCTGAGCGGCGCGAGGTCAGTATCCACCGGCAAGCTCTCCAGCGCGGCGTCAAAGTCGAGGTCGAGGTACCAGTATGCCACCTTGGTGAGAACCTTGGTCATGGCACCCTGGCAAAGTCTCCGGGCCTCGTCAGCCAGCGAGGCTGCCCGGTTGGCGTGAAGCTGCTCCAGAGCCCCGAGAACGCACTCGAAGAACAAGGTCAGCTTGGCGTTGGTGGTCCCGCTGCGCTCTGGGGCGTACCTCACGTTTGGCATCCCCATGGTAGCCAGCTGCGCGGTGATCCTACCGGCGACATCCTCGAGGCGGCCGATCTAGCGGTTCACGCCCTCCTTGAAATCCCTATGCTCGGCGCCCTCGTTCCTCTGCAGCTGCTTCTCGGTCTCCAGCTCCTTGGCCAGGGTCCCCTCCCGGGCTTTGGCCTCCATGAGCATCCCCTCGAGGCCCTCCAGCTTCAGCGTGAGGTCCTTGATGGACATGTTGGCCTCGGAGAGCTCCCCGGCCATGCTGGCGGCCACGCCCTGCGCCTCCGTCAGGGCGCCATTGAGCGTGTCCTTCTCGTGGGACAGCTTCAGGGCCTACTCCTTCAGCCCGTCCCGCTCCACCTCCAGCTCCTTCACCTTGCCAGCGTGAACTAGAGCTTGGGCATCAAGCACCTCCCTGTGCCTCTACTCCAGCTCTTGGGTCCGCTGCCTGACGAGCTTCTCCACCTCCCTGTCCTTGGCGCGGAGTTTGGCGTCGAGGTCCGCCTCGCGCTTGGCGAGGTCCTCCTCCTGGGAGTTCAGCGCGGCCTGGTGCTGGGTCCGGGCGGCCTCGACTGCCGCGGCCAAGCCCTCTGCCGTCTCTTGGGCCTTCTCGATGTCCGCCAGTGTGACAGCCTGGATTTTGCCTTCTCTCTTTTTACCGGACTTGCCTTCTCTCTCTTTCCGGACTTGGTTTTCATCATGGTTTTTGCCCTGATTTGATTTGGATTTTTGGATCAATTCAAATGGACTTGTCACTTGGGCATATCCTTGGCTTTCACCCAAGTGACCTATCTACCTTATTCCTCCCACAAATTCCTCAAATAATAAAATGAATATTTTTCCTAAAAAGAAAATATTCATTTTTCTCTCTTAAGCTCATTTCAGAACTTTGTGCTCCAAAGCAACCTCAATTTTTCTTGCTCAGAAAAATCTGAGATAATTCCTAAATATTCTTAGGACCATGGCACATCTTCCCATGCAAAAATATTGCATCACTTTTTGTAATATTTTTGCTGTAGAAAATCTTTTCACTTCTGGACCAGAAATGCACTTTGTACAGCAAGTGCATTTTTGCTTGAGCTTTTGGCCTTGAGGTTTCTTGAGCTTAAAGACCTTCCTAAGAAATCCTAAACCCCAGGAGATTAGCCCTAATGGCCTTCTAGAAGGTGGCCAAACTTGGTGACTAAGTTTCTGACCAGAAACTTGCCAGCTTGGTAGAGACGCGTCTGGTCGGCCTGGGTATGATCCATCACCTCCCCAAGACATAGCACTGCACGGTCGAGCTCGTAGACAAGGTTTGGCCGCTCCTGGCCGTCATTTTGGCCATGCCAGCTTGGTGACCGCGCGAGGACACGGCGCCTGGCAGCGTCTCGACGCGCTCTGGCTGGCGCTTTGCGTTCTGTTTCGCGCGTGTGCATGCAAGCGCTCGCCTCCGACTGCCGCAACGTGCCACAACCCTCGACCCATCACCCATGACCCCTCCCTGGCGCTCGCCGATGCCGAAGCCGCCGCAGCAAGCCCGGTCAAGTCGCGGCCAAAACGGCACAGTGCGCGCGTGTGCTTGTCCCCATCTCAAACTGCCTCCTGTGCTCGTCCGCGAGCGTGGGCAAGTGCCGGCGTTGACGTTGCACGGGGGGGGGGGGGGGGGGGGGGGGGGGGGGGGGGGGGGGGGGGGGGGGGGGGGGGGGGGGGGGGGGGGGGGGGGGGGGGGGGGGGGGGGGGGGGGGGGGGGGGGGGGGGGGGGGGGGGGGGGGGGGGGGGGGGGGGGGGGGGGGGGGGGGGGGGGGGGGGGGGGGGGGGGGGGGGGGGGGGGGGGGGGGGGGGGGGGGGGGGGGGGGGGGGGGGGGGGGGGGGGGGGGGGGGGGGGGGGGGGGGGGGGGGGGGGGGGGGGGGGGGGGGGGGGGGGGGGGGGGGGGGGGGGGGGGGGGGGGGGGGGGGGGGGGGGGGGGGGGGGGGGGGGGGGGGGGGGGGGGGGGGGGGGGGGGGGGGGGGGGGGGGGGGGGGGGGGGGGGGGGGGGGGGGGGGGGGGGGGGGGGGGGGGGGGGGGGGGGGGGGGGGGGGGGGGGGGGGGGGGGGGGGGGGGGGGGGGGGGGGGGGGGGGGGGGGGGGGGGGGGGGGGGGGGGGGGGGGGGGGGGGGGGGGGGGGGGGGGGGGGGGGGGGGGGGGGGGGGGGGGGGGGGGGGGGGGGGGGGGGGGGGGGGGGGGGGGGGGGGGGGGGGGGGGGGGGGGGGGGGGGGGGGGGGGGGGGGGGGGGGGGGGGGGGGGGGGGGGGGGGGGGGGGGGGGGGGGGGGGGGGGGGGGGGGGGGGGGGGGGGGGGGGGGGGGGGGGGGGGGGGGGGGGGGGGGGGGGGGGGGGGGGGGGGGGGGGGGGGGGGGGGGGGGGGGGGGGGGGGGGGGGGGGGGGGGGGGGGGGGGGGGGGGGGGGGGGGGGGGGGGGGGGGGGGGGGGGGGGGGGGGGGGGGGGGGGGGGGGGGGGGGGGGGGGGGGGGGGGGGGGGGGGGGGGGGGGGGGGGGGGGGGGGGGGGGGGGGGGGGGGGGGGGGGGGGGGGGGGGGGGGGGGGGGGGGGGGGGGGGGGGGGGGGGGGGGGGGGGGGGGGGGGGGGGGGGGGGGGGGGGGGGGGGGGGGGGGGGGGGGGGGGGGGGGGGGGGGGGGGGGGGGGGGGGGGGGGGGGGGGGGGGGGGGGGGGGGGGGGGGGGGGGGGGGGGGGGGGGGGGGGGGGGGGGGGGGGGGGGGGGGGGGGGGGGGGGGGGGGGGGGGGGGGGGGGGGGGGGGGGGGGGGGGGGGGGGGGGGGGGGGGGGGGGGGGGGGGGGGGGGGGGGGGGGGGGGGGGGGGGGGGGGGGGGGGGGGGGGGGGGGGGGGGGGGGGGGGGGGGGGGGGGGGGGGGGGGGGGGGGGGGGGGGGGGGGGGGGGGGGGGGGGGGGGGGGGGGGGGGGGGGGGGGGGGGGGGGGGGGGGGGGGGGGGGGGGGGGGGGGGGGGGGGGGGGGGGGGGGGGGGGGGGGGGGGGGGGGCGTGGCTCTCACCGGTGCCTCCCGCGAGGGAAGGTTATGGGCGTGCATACCCTGGCCCGGTAGGCAGACATAACCTTGTGTGCTCGTTTTGTTTTTATGGTACCATGTCCCCGTTTGGGACCATTTTGCCACGACGGTGGCCGTTGGTGTCTTTGGTAGACACGGGGCCACCCAAGACCTAGCCCTGAGAGGGAGATGGTCGGAGTGGCCGGGGAGAGTGCATGGCAAAGCGAGGGTTTCGTCGGAATACTTTGGTCCACCCGAATGGGAGTACGAGGCCAGGTATTCCGTAAGTTCAACCTGAATATGATGTTGATCACATCATGGGGGGGGGGGGGGGGGGGGGGGGGGGGGGGGGGGGGGGGGGGGGGGGGGGGGGGGGGGGGGGGGGGGGGGGGGGGGGGGGGGGGGGGGGGGGGGGGGGGGGGGGGGGGGGGGGGGGGGGGGGGGGGGGGGGGGGGGTAATCTATCGATAGCCGCGCCCTCGGTTATGGGCAACACTCAGGAGTAAGTCACACCATGGATCAACTTTTATAATTAATCTTGCAAACTAGTAATTGTTGTGATGCATTGTTTCATGGTGAATCCTTGAACACTCGAGGTGTTCATGAGTGATTGGTTTCAGGTGTGACCCCGGTGTGGTCACCGTTTGGTTATGAGGTAACCGTCTGGTAAGCGAGTCCGTGTGACTCGGTGCACTGTTTGGTTGCTTTGCATAGCTTTGCATTTGTAGTAATTTCTTGCATTAATTTAACTTGATTAATTATCATGATATTGTCTGTCATCGTGCTTATGTTTGTTGTGAGCTTGCAAGTACATTCAATGTACTGACCTGGCGTGTCATGCCAGCTTTCAGGCAAGTTGATTCGCATCGGCGCGCATCTCGTGTCTAGGCCATGTCCACGTCGGTGTCCCTGTGCCATGGAGTTCCGCTACGTCGTTCTTCCGCTGCCACGTAGTTTCGTGTGATCGAGGCCCCAACCATGTTCATTAAATAATGTACATACTGTCCAGCAGCACCGTGTGTGTTGCTTGGCCTCGAATCTCGATGTAATATCAGACCTTTGTATCACGCTAGTATCAATAAAGCGGTTATTTCTGTACCATGTTGTCGTGTATTGCCAAAAGACTCGGTCTCTGGGCTGGCAATGCAGGGTAAACCGGTTGCTCTGAGCCGGGGTGCCACAACACTTGGTATCAGAGCCGCGCTGATTGTAGGACACGCTAGACCGGTAGTGCGTTAGTAAAATGGTAGATAGTTTCGTTTGAGTGCCGGTAGACATAGGAATTGGTTGTTGCATTGCTTGCATGACTTATTGTTGTTATTACTAACCGTATGGTTTGTGAGTGTAGATGGCACCAGTACCGATCTTGTACCATCCTGAGCCAGCTCCGTGCACATCGCCGCACCTGCTTCAGAACGTGTGGCGACGACTCTATCCAGAGGGTGCTGATCCAGAGTATCGGGTGTATCGCGAGCATCTGGCCGGTGCATTGTATGAGTATTATGCTGAGGTCACTCTACACCACAGTTCCCCATCCGGCGCTTACACTCGTTCGTCTAAGGGTGGTCTTGCTTCTATGCCATCTCAGGCGGTTCAGTTTGCTGCTATCGAGGCTCTTGTAGACTTGCGCTACAATGAGGTTCGCATGCACACCCACCCTGGACTTTTCGTCTTCCCATCTCTGCACGAGAATGGGCGTATCCGCTTTCCTTTGATTAATCCGGCGTGCGATCGTCCCACTAGCCACCTTGCACGCTACATCACCGCTAGCTATCTCCTTAACTACGAGTTAGCTCGGGAGCTCTCACGCGCTCGCGCCGCTCTCGCTGCTGCTCGTATAAGGAACCCTCTTCCCGCTGTCATCTACACTTCTGCTCCTCCCACCTCCGTTCCTACGACGACCTCGCAGGGTACCGTTAACCCTTTGACGGTAAACCCTCACAGCGCTCCTGCTGCATGGTCTTCTCTTGTCGCTACTCCTGCCGCTCCTATGCTTAGATCCCATCCACCGCCTGCCCCTGAGGGAGAGCCCTCAAGGCAGCGCCAGCGCACCTCTCTTCCCCCGGAGGTCTCTACTATCAGTTCAGGATCTGGGTCCGGCTCAGGAGACGAGCCTGCAGCAGCACCATCCGAGCAGTAGATCGTTAGAGTATCGTGGTAGTCATGAGCATGATGTATGGCTGTAATCGCACTTGTCATGATGCGTAGTTTCATGTAAGAGGGTAGTAGACCCATTGCGATGTTTATTTTCATGTTGGGACTATGTATAATTATGTTGGACTCTTTTTCGACTTGGTTTTATTCGCTGCTTTCTTCCGGGATTTGTCATTGGTTTTTCCCCCATTTTGGAATTTTCTCATCATGGTGGGAAAAACGAAAAATAGGATGCCGCGTGGAGGCAGCAGCAGTCAAGCTGGTGAGGATGTCCCTGTCCGTCGTTCCGCAAGACAGGCAGGACATTCCCCTGAACCATACCAGCCACCTCCGCCTCCACCGCCACAACCGCCTTCCACCGAGCAAATCCTGTGAATGTTTGAAGAAAGAAGGAGCAACGATCTGCTGGAAATACTGAAAAGTGGACAAGTTATGGTTGGGCAGAATGGAAACCAGAATGGCCATCATTCCAAGCTATCAGATTTTCAGCGAACCAAGCCTCCCAGTTTCAGCCATGCTACTGGTCCTTTGGATGCCGACGACTGGCTAAGGACTATTGAAAGAAAACTGGAAATTGCTCGCACAGACGACGGAGACAAGGTTCCCTTCGCAACACATTATCTCGAAGGAGCTGCCGCTATATGTGGGATAATGCCAAAGCAATATGGCCTGCCGACGAGGAAATTACTTGGACAAAATTCAAGGATCATTTCCACAAATATCATATTCCCACCGGAGTCATGAAGATCAAGCAACGTGAATTTCTCGCTCTCACTCAAGGCAGCATGACCGTCGCCGAGTATCTAAATAAATTCAACCACCTGGCCCGCTATTCTCTCCACGATGTGGCCACAGAAGAGCGGAAGATCGACCGATTCCTTGGAGGCCTACATCAACATCTCCGGTGCACTCTCAGTATGTTTGATTTCCCGGACTTCCTGACTCTGGTGAACAAGGCCCTCATCGCCGAGAGGGAACACAAGCTCCTGCATGACAACAAGCCAGCTGCTAATGACCACAAGCGCAAATTCAAGCCCAAGAAGGATATGCAACCAGTGCAAAAGGCTCGTACATGGCAACAGACTCAGGTGGAGTACAAACCCAATTGGCAGCAGAACGTCAACAAGACTACTACACAAGTCAAGAATGTCGTGACCAGCCCGGTGCACGACGATTGCCAGCACAACAATTCGTGCTTCAGCTGTGGTCAAACCGGACACTACGCCCGACAGTGTCCCAAGAACACCAAGCACGTCACTCCATTTCAGCCGCAAGTCAACTACATGGAGCAGTATTCCGCCCCCGATATAATCCAAGGGCAAGTTCATCACATCTCCGCAGACGAAGCCCAAGAGGACCCGGAAGTCATCATTGGTATGTTTCTCGTTAACGACATACCCACCATAATTTTATTCAACTCTGGGGCTTCCCACTCCTTTATTTCGTGGAGTTTTGCTTCCCAAAACAATTTTTATTGCTTGATATTGGGAAAACACATGCTGGTACAATCCCCGGGATCCCTCCTCAGAAGCAATCTCGTCTGCCGAAATTTGGAGATTGACATCAAGGGCGTCAAGTTTCCAACATCGTTGATAATCATCGATTCCAACAAATTGGATGTCATTCTGGGCATGAATTGGTTAACGCAATACCAAGTCTGCATCAGCTGTGCGACCAGAGAAGTTACCGTGAAAAATATGGAAGGTCGCACTACCAGTTTTTATGCCCGCAAGCGCATCCCCACGAAGGATATGGTTTTCGCAGCCGTGACAGAAGAGGTGGAATTAATCCCAGTGGTCAATGAGTATCCAGATGTATTTCCTGAAGAATTGCCCAGCATGCCACCAGACCGGGAATTGGAGTTCTCTATTGACCTAGTGCTTGGAACCACCCCCAATACATAAGAAATATTATCGGATGCCCTCCTCAGAATTGGTGGAATTGAAGAAACAACTGGATGAGATGCTGCAAAAAGGATACATTCATCCAAGCTCTTCCCCATGGGGATCACCAGCAATCTTCGTGGACAAAAAGGATGGCAGTCTACGAATGTGTGTAGACTACCGACAGCTGAATGACGTCACCATTAAAAACAAGTATCCACTACCGAGGATTGACGATCTGTTTGATCAACTCAGTGGGGCCAAAGTATTCTCAAAGATTGATTTGAGGACGGGATATCATCAACTCAAGATTAAGAAGGAAGATATTCCTAAGACTGCGTTCACCACTCGTTTGTGGTGGTGTTTATTGATGACATCCTCATTTACTCCAAAAGCAAGGATGAACATAAGGAACATCTTCACGCAGTTCTGCAACGGCTTCGCGATCATCAACTGTATGCCAAATTCAGCAAATGTGAGTTTTGGCTCCAGCAAGTGGGATTCCTCGGACATATCCTCTCGGCAGAAGGAATCTCGGTGGACCCAAGCAAGGTAAAAGATGTACTTGATTGGTCCGCACCCACCACCGTCTCAGAAATCAGGAGTTTCCTTGGACTGGCCGGATATTATCGCCGTTTTATCGAAGGATTTTCCAAGATCGCCAAGCCAATGACTGAGCTCCTCAAGAAGGACAAGAAGTTCGTATGGACTGAAGACTGTGAACGAAGCTTCAATGAGTTAAAAACCAGACTGACATCGGCACCCGTATTAACTCTTCCAGATATCTACCGCAGTTTCGATGTTTACTGCGACGCCTCCAGAAAAGGACTGGGGTGTCTACTCATGCAAGATGGCAAAGTGGTGGCCTATGCATCTCGCCAACTGCGACAACATGAAGGAAACTATCCTACTCATGATTTGGAATTGGCCGCAGTGGTGCACGCTTTGAAAATCTGGAGACATTATTTGATTGGAAAGAAGTGCCAGATATTCACCGACCATAAAAGTCTCAAGTATATATTCACTCAGCCCGACTTGAACCTTCGACAGCGAAGATGGCTCGAGTTGGTTAAGGACTATGACCTCGGAATAAATTATCACCCGGGCAAAGCTAATGTGGTGGCTGACACCCTCAGCCGCAAACCAGCCAACCTCAATGCCCTAATGGATTCCTTGCCTCCAGAGCTCTATGAAGAAATCATGCAGCTAAATCTAGTAATCACCGATGCCCGTCTTACCAATATATTGGAAGTTGCTCCTACTCTCGAAGAAGAAATCCGCATAGCTCAAGCGGATGATAAGGTGTTACGGATATATGTTCAGAAGCTGCACCAAGGGCAAGCACCGGATTTCACTATGGATCAGCAAGGTTCGCTAAGGTTCCGAGGAAGACTTTCCGTACCCAACCAAGACAGTCTGAAGAAGAAAGTATTGGCGGAAGCACATGAAGCACCATACTCAATTCATCCTGGTGGTACCAAGATGTATGAGGATCTTCGTCAGATATTTTGGTGGGATGGAATGAAGAAAGACATCGCGTATTTTGTGGCCTGCTGCGATATCTGCAATAAGGTAAAGGCGGAACACCAAAAACCCGCCGGACTCCTCCAGCCTCTGCCGGTATCCCAATGGAAATGGGATGATATTTGCATGGATTTCATCACCGGATTACCAAGGTCTCATCGAGGAAACGACGCGATATGGGTCATAGTGGACACTCTAACCAAGGTGGCACACTTCCTACCCATCCGGACCACATACCGTGCAAATCAACTTGCACAGCTGTATGTATCAAGAATCGTCAGTCTGCATGGAGTACCCAAGACTATCACCTCCAACAGGGGATCTCTATTCACATCCACATTTTGGTCCCGACTTCATCAAGCCTTGGGGACCGCTCTGAAGTACAGCATGGCTTACCATCCTCAGACAGATGGACAGACTTAGCGAGTAAATCAAATACTCGAAGATATGCTCCGAGCATGTACATTGGCCCAAGGAACCAGGTGGGAAGACTGTCTGCCCTACGCCGAGTTTTCCTACAACAACAGTTTCCAGGCCAGCTTAAAGATGTCGCCCTATGAAGCCCTGTATGGCCGGAAATGCCGCACCCCATTAAATTGGTCTCAAACCAGAGATAGCCGTATTTTTGGGACTGATTTAATGCTCGAAGCAGAGAAGCAAGTCAAGGAAATCCGAGACAGACTGCAACTGGCCAAATCCCGACAGAAGAGCTACTATGATGCCAAACATAGTCAGATCAGCTTCGAACTCGGAGAACACGTATATCTCCAAGTCACCCCTATGAAAGGAGTCAAGAGGTTTCAGACCCGAGGAAAATTGGCACCCAGATATATCGGTCCATTCCCCGTCATGGCCGGAGTCGGAACAGTTGCCTACCAGTTGGAATTGCCACCAGAATTGTCAGAAGTACATAACGTGTTTCACATCTCACAGCTAAGAAGATGCATCTCGCCACCGGAGAAAAGGACTGATATGTCAGAGATAGAATTGGCTAAGGATTTGACTTATGAGGAAAAGCCAATCAGAATATTGGATCAGACAGAAAGGGTCACTCGCAGCAAAGAGATGAGATTTTACAAGGTTCAGTGGGAGCATCACACCGAAGAAGAAGCAACCTGGGAAAGAGAGAATTTTTAAGGACTGCATACCCAGAATGGTTTTCCCAAGCAACCGAATCTTGAGGACGAGATTCATCCTAAGTGGGGGAGGTTTGTGACAGCCTGGATTTTGCCCTCTCTCTTTTTACCGGACTTGCCTTCTCTCTCTTTCCGGACTTGGTTTTCATCGTGGTTTTTGCCCTGATTTGATTTGGATTTTTGGATCAATTCAAATGGACTTGTCACTTGGGCATATCCTTGGCTTTCACCCAAGTGACCTATCTACCTTATTCCTCCCACAAATTCCTAAAATAATAAACTGAATATTTTTCCTAAAAAGAAAATATTCATTTTTCTCTCTTAAGCTCATTTCAGAACTTTGTGCTCCAAAGCAACCTCAATTTTTCTTGCTTAGAAAAATCTGAGATAATTCCTAAATATTCTTAGGACCATGGCACATCTTCCCATGCAACAATATTGCATCACTTTTTGTAATATTTTTGCTGTAGAAAATCTTTTCACTTCTGGACCAGAAATGCACTTTGTACAGCAAGTGCATTTTTGCTTGAGCTTTTGGCCTTGAGGTTTCTTGAGATTAAAGACCTTCCTAAGAAACCCTAAACCCCAGGAGATTAGCCCTAATGGCCTTCTAGAAGGTGGCCAAACTTGGTGACCAAGTTTCTGACCAGAAACTTGCCAGCTTGGTAGAGTCGCGTCTGGTCGGCCTGGGTATGATCCATCACCTCCCCTAGACGTAGCACTGCACGGTCGAGCTCGTAGACAAGGTTTGGCCGCTCCTGGCCGTCGTTTTGGCCATGCCAGCTTGGTGACCATGCGAGGACACGGCGCCTGGTAGCGTCTCGACGCGCTCTGGCTGGCGCTTTGCGTTCTGTTTCGCGCGTGTGCATGCAAGCGCTCGCCTCCGACTGCCGCAACGTGCCACAACCCTCGACCCATCACCCATGACCCCTCCCTGGCGCTCGCCGACGCCGGAGCCGCCGCAGCAAGCCCGGTCAAGTCGCGGCCAAAACGGCACAGTGCGCACGTGTGCTTGTCCCCATCTCAAACCGCCTCCTGGGCTCGTCCACGAGCGTGGGCAAGCGCCGGCGTTGACGCTGCACCCTGTCCCCTCGCGTTGGAGCCTCTCGTCGATGTTCGCCGCATGTCCAGAGCGCTCCGGCGGCGACACGTCCCCCCCTCTGCTCCGGCTATATAAAGCCACCCCGCCTCCCTTGCTAGCCACGCACCACTCCACACCACCTCCACGAACACGTAGACGAGCAGAAGCCCGGTCGGGGGGGGGGGGGGGGGGGGGGGGGGGGGGGGGGGGGGGGGGGGGGGGGGGGGGGGGGGGGGGGGGGGGGGGGGGGGGGGGGGGGGGGGGGGGGGGGGGGGGGGGGGGGGGGGGGGGGGGGGGGGGGGGGGGGGGGGGGGGGGGGGGGGGGGGGGGGGGGGGGGGGGGGGGGGGGGGGGGGGGGGGGGGGGGGGGGGGGGGGGGGGGGGGGGGGGGGGGGGGGGGGGGGGGGGGGGGGGGGGGGGGGGGGGGGGGGGGGGGGGGGGGGGGGGGGGGGGGGGGGGGGGGGGGGGGGGGGGGGGGGGGGGGGGGGGGGGGGGGGGGGGGGGGGGGGGGGGGGGGGGGGGGGGGGGGGGGGGGGGGGGGGGGGGGGGGGGGGGGGGGGGGGGGGGGGGGGGGGGGGGGGGGGGGGGGGGGGGGGGGGGGGGGGGGGGGGGGGGGGGGGGGGGGGGGGGGGGGGGGGGGGGGGGGGGGGGGGGGGGGGGGGGGGGGGGGGGGGGGGGGGGGGGGGGGGGGGGGGGGGGGGGGGGGGGGGGGGGGGGGGGGGGGGGGGGGGGGGGGGGGGGGGGGGGGGGGGGGGGGGGGGGGGGGGGGGGGGGGGGGGGGGGGGGGGGGGGGGGGGGGGGGGGGGGGGGGGGGGGGGGGGGGGGGGGGGGGGGGGGGGGGGGGGGGGGGGGGGGGGGGGGGGGGGGGGGGGGGGGGGGGGGGGGGGGGGGGGGGGGGGGGGGGGGGGGGGGGGGGGGGGGGGGGGGGGGGGGGGGGGGGGGGGGGGGGGGGGGGGGGGGGGGGGGGGGGGGGGGGGGGGGGGGGGGGGGGGGGGGGGGGGGGGGGGGGGGGGGGGGGGGGGGGGGGGGGGGGGGGGGGGGGGGGGGGGGGGGGGGGGGGGGGGGGGGGGGGGGGGGGGGGGGGGGGGGGGGGGGGGGGGGGGGGGGGGGGGGGGGGGGGGGGGGGGGGGGGGGGGGGGGGGGGGGGGGGGGGGGTTTTGAATTCAGTGCGACCACATTTACCTAATGGGAAGGTCTTGATTCGGTCCTTTGTCGTGGCTCTCACCGGTGCCTCCCGTGAGGGAAGGTTATGGGCGTGCATACCCTGGCCCGGTAGGCAGACATAACCTTGTGTGGTTGTTTTGTTTTTATGGTACCTTGTCCCCGTTTGGGACCGTTTTGCCACGACGGTGGCCGTTGGTGTCATTGGTAGACATGGGGCCACCCAAGACCTAGCCCTGAGAGGGAGATGGTCGGAGTGGCCGGGGAGAGTGCATGGCAAAGGGAGGGTTTCGTCGGAATACTTTGGTCCACCTGAATGGGAGTACGAGGCCAGGTATTCCGTAGTGTGGGTAAAGTGTGCTACCTCTACAGAGTGTATTTAATCTATCGATAGCCGCGCCCTCGGTTATGGGCAAGACTCGGGAGTAAGTCACACCATGGATCAACTTTTATAATTAATCTTGCAAACTAGTAATTGTTGTGATGCATTGTTTCGTGGTGAATCCTTGAACACTCGAGGTGTTCATGAGTGATTGGTTTCAGGTGTGACCCCGGTGTGGTCACCGTTTGGTTACGAGGTAACCGTCTGGTAAGCGAGTCCGTGTGACTCGGTGCACTGTTTGGTTGCTTTGCATAGCTTTGCATTTGTAGTAATTTCTTGCATTAATTTAACTTGATTAATTATCATGATATTGTCTGTCATCGTGCTTATGTTTGTTGTGAGCTTGCAAGTACATTCAATGTACTGACCTGGCGTGTCATGCCAGCTTTCAGGCAAGTTGATTCGCATCGGCGTGCATCTCGTGTCTAGGCCGTGTCCACGTCGGTGTCCCTGTGCCATGGAGTTCCGCTACATCGTTCTTCCGCTGCCACGTAGTTTCGTGTGATCGAGGCCCCAGCCATGTTCATTAAATAATGTACATACTATCCAGCAGCACCGTGTGTGTTGCTTGGCCTCGAATCTCGATGTAATATCAGACCTTTGTATCACACAAGTATCAATAAAGCGGTTATTTCTGTACCATGTTGTCGTGTATTGCCAGAAGACTCGATCTCTGGGCTGGCAATGCAGGGTAAACCGGTTGCTCTGAGCTGGGGTGCCACAGCCAGCTTCATGGTGAGCTCCACATCGCGCTTGGCCAGCTCGCCCTGGGCGGTCTTCAATTCCTCATGAGCCTGGCGAAACCAGTCCTGCGTCTCGGCGACGCGCTTCTGGAGGTCCGCCTCCGCCTTCTCCGCCACCGCCATCCTGGACTTAGCCTTGTCCAGACGGGCGTGGTGGAGCGCCTAGAGCTTCTGGAAGCTGGCGCCCATGGCGTGGAGGAGCCGCTCTTCCTGGGAGCCGTCGCCACCAGCGTTCGGCTCGTC
Organism: Thinopyrum obtusiflorum; assembly: GCA_036873465.1. NCBI lineage: Eukaryota > Viridiplantae > Streptophyta > Magnoliopsida > Poales > Poaceae > Thinopyrum > Thinopyrum obtusiflorum. The sequence continues at coordinate 210,523 of JAAAWM010012211.1, read as the reverse complement.
AACGATCTCAAGCCCGGCTGCGGCGAGCACCTCGTCATCAAACACCTCCCCCTCGACAGGAGCCCTGGTGCTCGACGCGCCTGGGAGGTGGATGAAGAGATCGTCGCTCACCTTCAGGTACTTGCCGGAGCCAGAGGCCGCGGAGGAGGATGGCTGGTCATCGACCACCTCCTCCTCGGCGGTGGCCTCGCCGCTCCCTCCGGCAGGCCCCTTGTCGGTTTCCTTGGCGGTAGCCTTGCCGGGCTCCCCGGCAGGCCCTTCGGCGGCGTCCTCCGCAACACCACTGGCGTTTTCCTTGGCGGCGACCTTCTCGGCCTCTGCCGCGGCATCCTTGGCCACGTCCTCGATGACGGTGTCCAGGTCCTCCCGGTCCGCTGAGAGAGGATCTGGATGTCAAGAAGAGGGTGGGGTAGAGCCAAGATCAAAGATTCAAAAAGAAGAGAAAAAGCAGGGACGAAGGGCGGACGACTTACCAGTGTCAGGCTGGGAAGCAAAAGTCCCCTCCCCGCCAACATCTGGCGCCGAGGCGGAACCACCAGCGCCCAAGTTCTCCTCCTCCTCCTCTGTGTGTATGGGCTCGGTGTTTGGCGCCCTTGCCGGGGACGCCCCTCGGGGCGGCGTGGTCGATGGGGGCGGCGTGCTGGGAGTAGCCCTCTGCGGCTCCTCTTGCTGCTGCTCTCCTCCTGCAATACCTTGCAAGGTCAGCACCAAAGAGTCGTGCCCCTGACACATGTCGACGAGGGGAGAGTGATGAACTTACGCTGGGGGCTGTGCCGGGGGCTGCTGTCCAGGCTGCTCAACACCACCAGTGGCGCCCTCGAAGTACCAGCCGGGGGCTGGCCACCCGCCGAGACCTTGGCCCTCTTCACTCGCTGGGCCAGCGTCTCCACGTCCCTGCAAAGACAAAGACAAGTCAAGACAAGTGGCACATGTTGAGGAAACAGGGATGGCAAAAAGAAGCAGGGTGCTTACTCGTCATCCACCTCCTCCTCTGTTGCCTTCCTTTTCCTTCTGGGGCTAAGTGACCCGAAGTCGAAGGTGACCCCCACGTCGACATCTGCCGGAGGAGGGGAGGAGGGCTGAGTCTGGACGCGCTTGGACAAAGAGGAGGCGGATGCTTTCTTCCTCGCCGCCGCGGCCTTCACCACCTTCTTCGCCGCCGCGGCCCTCGTCTGACGCGCGGACTCCTCCGGGGACTTTGGCCGTCGCGCGGCCTTAACAGGCTGCACCGGCTCGACAGAAGTGGCCCATCGCAGGACTCGCCCTCTCCCCGTGGCCGGAGGGTCAACAGCCCCGACCTCCTCCTCCGACGACTCGTCGGCCACATCCTCAACCAGAGGAGCCTCGGTGCCAGCGCCGCTGGCCTCCCTAGCGGCCTCCGCCCACCTGGCGAGCTCCTCCTCCTCCGTGGCCGTTGCGTCCTTGTCCTCCACACCACCGGTGCTGCCGGCCTCCTCGGCAAGCTTCGCCTCCATCGCCCTGGCGGCGATGTAGTCCAGCTCTGCCTGGGTGGTGTCCTGGATGAGCAGCCGCTCGGCGTCGGTGTTGATGTATCCCTCGTGCAGAGTGTGGAAGAACTGCTGCACCTCGACGTCCTTCGGCTCGGCCCAGCTCGGGTCAGGGCCATGCACGTTGCAGTCCGGCATCATGGCGATGATGTCGGTCCGGCGCGAATTATTGCACAGCAGGACTACTCCTGCCGGCAACTTGAACAAGGGCCCCTTGAAGACCTTGCCGGCCTTTGCGTTGGCCCTCGCGATCTTGCCGGTCCGCTCGACCTCGCCGTCGCGGCCCACATCGAGCTGGAAGATTCGCTGGCAGAAATGGGCGTGCCCCATCACTGTGAAATTGTGGTCGAGGCCAGGGCGAAGCCGCATGATGTCGGCGGGGTTCGTGAAAAGCCAGGCTGGCCTCCCCTTGTTGTGCAATGGAGAGATCCGGCGGTGGATGAAGTCCACCCCGATCATCTTGAGGGTGAGCCCGGCCTCGGTGAGCCGAAGGATCCTGGTGGTGGCGATCGTGAGCTTCTCGTCGTCGGCGTCGACGTCGCTCCAATCGCTTCTGCGGACCGGCGGCACCCGGCGAACTTCACAGAACGCCGGCGGGTCCTTCTCTTCGATCCAGCACCACCGGCCCCGCCATTCTTCCCACCTCTCCTTCATGGTGCCATCCGGGTACACTCCCTTGGACCTTGGGATCCAGGTGATGCAACCAGAAATGGCGCCTCCTGTTTGGATCCGAGGGAAGAAGTAATGGCGGAAGAGCGCCGTGTTGGGGTGCACCCCAGCGAAACCTTCACATAGGTGCGCAAAAAGGGCCATGCACACCACAGCATTTGGGGTAAAATCCAAAGGCGAAAGCCAAAGGTGTGCATGATGTCGCTAAATAAATCGGAGAAGGGAGGACAAAGCCCGCAAGAAAAATAGTCGACGAAGAAAGGGTACCGATTCGGGGCAGCCTCAGCGCAGTTGGCGGGGATAACGCGCGTGGCTGGGTGCCCCGACTTCTCTTCCCCCGTCTTCACCCCCCACAGGGGCTTGAAGGCTTCCCGGAGCTCGAACACATCAACTGTCGAGGGGAAGAAGGCGGACTGCGTCCGCTGCACCGCCAGCGCACTCTCCGGCGGCTCCGTCGCTCCAGCATGTTTGGCCACTCCCTTGCCCTTGGTGGATTTTGGTGCCATGGCGGCTCGGGGAGGGGGCAAGAAACAGAGGGCGGCGGGGATGCAACGGCGGCGAGTAAGAGCGAAGTTTGGGGAAGAAGAGGAAGGCGAACGGAGGCTTCTGAGATTGGGATTGCGCAGAGGGTAAAGGAACAGTGCGCTCGCGGTTATCCCTTTTTATGGGGAAGGTGCGGGTCGCGCTGCCCATTTACTGCGATGTGACGCAGGCATGCGGGAACCGCCCCACGCATGCCGCCCATGTCACGCGCACCCCTCCACGTCGCGCATTCAATGCGGGTCGTGGGAAGTGCAGCGCGTGAAAAGTTTTACCGCGGTAAAAACCGCCCCGCCTGCCCGCGCACCGTTTTGGGCCTGGCCCAACAACGTGTCGCGCTTATGTGTGGCCCAGGCCCGGGGGCTCCTGTCGGTGTATGAAAGAAGGGGCACACCTTTGTACCCCTTTACCTATGCATGGACAGTCGGAGCCGCGCCCACGGCCGCACCAAGCAGAACAGGGGAGGTGAACCAAGGTAAAACCAAAGTACAAGACAATCAAGACAATGCCAAGACCAAAAACGCAAAGAAGCAGAGGGGCGGAGCAGTTTCCCCCGGCAAGACCCTTGCCGGGGACGGCCTCAGTAGCCCCGGCAAGACCCTTGCCGGGGCAGCACGCCCAAACACCAACAGAGCAAGCCGCCCTTGAGCCCACGGTCTCCAACACCATCAACCACGTTGGGCCAGGGCTCGGGAGGCACCTCTGTGGTGGCATGCAGATCTTTGTGAAGACAAGGAATATTTGAGATCAGATGAGGATTAAAAGACGACGGTCCTCGGCAAGATCCTTGCCGAGGAGAGCCACAAGACCCCCGGCAAGATCCTTGCCGGGGACGACAGCGCGCCACGACAAGACCCTTGCCGGGCCACCCGGCAAGGCCCTCACCAAGGGCGCCAGCAGGGCCACAGCCAGGCCCGCGCCAACCAAATCTCCACCGCCATTCGGATGCAGCTGCCAGCCCAACCAGCTGGGCAGGCACCTGCGTGGCAACATGCAGCTTCCAGGCCAACTCAGTGCACGCCTGCGTGGTGGCATGCAGATCTTCGTGAAGGCTCTACCACCGCGCCACCTCAGCTGCCTGCCTGCCTACATGGCACCGCATGCACCGCTGGCCTAGGCGCGTGTCGAAGCAAGGAGGAGCGGCGACGGACGGGACGGGCCTCGTTCCCGTCCCCAATAAAGCAAGGGGACACCTCAGCGGTGCATTAAATGCATCTTGTCCTGTAATATGAGCGATAAGCTCGTAGCACTGTACGCCTTTCCACCTCCTGTACGCCACTGTGGCAGCCCCTTTCGACTATAAAAGGAGGCCCATGGCGTACTAGAGAAGGATTCGGCTCTTTCGAACCACTCAGCTACCATAGCTAGTTCGAGAGCTCAAGAACACTCAATACATCCACCAAAGCAGGACTAGGGTTTTACGCATCCTCGCGGCCCGAACCTGGGTAAACGGTCCTTGTGCTGACTACTGATCTTGCTCTTTTTGCAACCCTGCGCCCCGGCAACCATAGTAGGGATTCTTGTGATCCCATAGGTGTCGTTCCACACCGACAGTCCATCCTTAAACTTGTATTCTAAGTACCATGTGGGTTCCACTGTCAGTACAGTAGCGAAAGAGTATATATTAAATAAGTAATATATAATATAAAAATCCAAAGTTAAAGACAGAATTCGAACTCAGGTCATCGCGTTGCGAGCATCCGGCGCTAACCAGTCCAGCATATTTTTGTTGTAGACCATGCTGGAGATATATCTCCATGTCTACTCTTATACTCCATCCGTTCCTACATATTTGTCTTTTTCAGATTTCAAATGGACTACCACATACGGATATGTATGTAGACATATTTTAGAGTGTAGATTCACTCATTTTGCTCTGTATGTAGTCACTTGTTGAAATCTCTAAAAAGACAAATATTTAGGAACGGAGGGAGTAGAAAACAGAGTTGGTGATGATGGTGTGCGTGCCATCCTGCAATATAGGCCGTCGGATTTATATCTAACGGATAGGAAGGAAACTATGGCAATTTTGCAAAAAGATACCCACACCCCTCTCCATGTTTGCAAATAAGGCCTTCCCTCGTTCATCCTTTTCTCTACTCTTATAAATAACGGAGTTGGTGTTGATGGTGTGCCTGCCATCCTGCAATATAGGCCGTCTGATTTATATCTGACGGATAGGAAGGAAACTATGGAAATTTTGCAAAAAGATACCCACACCCCTCTCCACATTTGCAAATAAGGCCTTCCCTCGTTCATCCTTTTCTCTCACAAGATAAGCTACGCATATAAATGCACCTTGATGTTTCGTGCAACGCATGGGCATCTTGCTAGTCTCTCACAAGATAAACTACTCATACAAATGCATCTCGATGTTCCGTGCAACGCACGGGCATCTAGCTAGTTTCTTTTAAAATAGTTATTTTGATAATTGGGTTGAAGTGATATATTTTATGTCTGCCCTGAATGATTTCAGATTCACTAGTAGTAACAAAGAAAAGGTTGCCTTGTTAATTAACAGAAAATAGGGTGAAAAGTATCACATGAGGCCGGTAAAAACAAGGCACACTGGGTTCAGCGTCATCGTCACTACAGCTGTGCGCGCGCGAGAAGTCTACATATCGAGGGGGCTACGGAGAAAAAGACGTATCGAGTGTGTCTGAGTGAGGCACAGAGACACAATGTTTGAGAGAGAAACCAATTGACAGATTAAGATCAGATCGAGTTGTCACCCTTCTGCTGTCATTGTTGGGGTTGGGGGGTGGGGAGGGGAATGGAGAGAAAGACGTATCAAGAGTGTGCGCGGTAGGCACAGAGGCACAACTAGCGAGTGTGTGTATGTGTGTGTGTGTGCTTGAAAGAGGAGTAGATAGATTACTATCAAGATCGAGGTGCCACCCTACTCCTTCGGTGTCGGGTAGTGTGTGTGTGTGTGTGTGTGTGTGTGTGTGTGTGTGTGTGTGCGTGTGTGTGTGTTTGAGAGAGAAGCCAGTCGATAGTTTAGTATCAAGATCGAGGTGTCACCCTACTCCTTCGGTGTCGGCAAGTGTGTGTGTGGGTGTGGGGGTGCAGTGACACTTACATATCTCTACTCTTATAAAAAACAGAGTTGGTGATGATGGTGTTCCTGCCATCCTGCAATATAGGCCATCCGATTTATATCTGACGGATAGGAAGGAAACTATGGCGGGGGGGGGGGGGGGGGGGGGGGGGGGGGGGGGGGGGGGGGGGGGGGGGGGGGGGGGGGGGGGGGGGGGGGGGGGGGGGGGGGGGGGGGGGGGGGGGGGGGGGGGGGGGGGGGGGGGGGGGGGGGGGGGGGGGGGGGGGGGGGGGGGGGGGGGGGGGGGGGGGGGGGGGGGGGGGGGGGGGGGGGGGGGGGGGGGGGGGGGGGGGGGGGGGGGGGGGGGGGGGGGGGGGGGGGGGGGGGGGGGGGGGGGGGGGGGGGGGGGGGGGGGGGGGGGGGGGGGGGGGGGGGGGGGGGGGGGGGGGGGGGGGGGGGGGGGGGGGGGGGGGGGGGGGGGGGGGGGGGGGGGGGGGGGGGGGGGGGGGGGGGGGGGGGGGGGGGGGGGGGGGGGGGGGGGGGGGGGGGGGGGGGGGGGGGGGGGGGGGGGGGGGGGGGGGGGGGGGGGGGGGGGGGGGGGGGGGGGGGGGGGGGGGGGGGGGGGGGGGGGGGGGGGGGGGGGGGGGGGGGGGGGGGGGGGGGGGGGGGGGGGGGGGGGGGGGGGGGGGGGGGGGGGGGGGGGGGGGGGGGGGGGGGGGGGGGGGGGGGGGGGGGGGGGGGGGGGGGGGGGGGGGGGGGGGGGGGGGGGGGGGGGGGGGGGGGGGGGGGGGGGGGGGGGGGGGGGGGGGGGGGGGGGGGGGGGGGGGGGGGGGGGGGGGGGGGGGGGGGGGGGGGGGGGGGGGGGGGGGGGGGGGGGGGGGGGGGGGGGGGGGGGGGGGGGGGGGGGGGGGGGGGGGGGGGGGGGGGGGGGGGGGGGGGGGGGGGGGGGGGGGGGGGGGGGGGGGGGGGGGGGGGGGGGGGGGGGGGGGGGGGGGGGGGGGGGGGGGGGGGGGGGGGGGGGGGGGGGGGGGGGGGGGGGGGGGGGGGGGGGGGGGGGGGGGGGGGGGTGTACATGCACCATTGTTACTCTTGCATTCAAATTCATTAGTCTTGGATGATTTAAGGTTCTATTATGAAGTAATATATGTAATATTCATATATGAATTCAACAGGTATGCAATTTATGTAATGCAGGCTATGTAATCATATGAGGTAACACTTTTAAGTAGGGGACTACAATATCCATTTATTTTGTGGGACTACAATATCCATTTCTTTTTATGCGCCTCTACACTAACACGTCAATGCATTATGTTTAAAGTAAATAACCAATGGCACTAAATTATCTATTTGCATGAGAAATACATAGGCTGAGCGTTTGATTCCTTTTTTTGTGAACGCGCCTCTACACCCGTACGATTGGCCGCGCCCGTGTGAATGTCCAAGTTATTGGTGCATCATCCCGAGTTATTGTATTTTTTTCTGGGGTGGACTTCACACCAGTTATTCACTGCTGACGCGTGCCCCGTGTACATAGTCTCGCATAAACTTCCCGCTAGCACGGTCCAAAATTAGTTAAAACTGGATACGGACGATCCCGCGGGCGTCAAAATCTCCCGCCTCCTTCTAAAATTTCCGCCACCTAGTATTTAGCATGCAAAATTCCCCTTTTGTCCTTGGTGCACGGAGAACAACAGTTACAATACCTCCCTCATCTACATAATAGGTCGGGGCTGCTTTGGTAACTTCCGGTTCCCCCCACCACACGGCACCCCCATTTCCTCTCCCCCTCCCGCAAAAATGACTAACTCCACAGCACCAGAGCATCTTACATCCGTCGTCCGTACTTCATCAGCCTTTCTACCCCTTCCCTCTCGAAACCCTAGACTGCTCATCCACCAGCGTACCAGAGCCCATTCACTGCCAGCGGCCTCCACCTTGCCAGATCTGCTTCTGCGGCCGCATCTACCCCTCCCACCTCCACTAGAAACAAGTAGACTGCTCATCCACCACTATACCACAGCCCATTCAGTGCCGGCCTTGTCCACGGCATCAGATCTGCTTTGCCGGTACTCTCATCAACCACAGCGCATCTGCAGTGGCTCATTCATACTCCCCACCGGAGACGCTTCGTCCACACCCCCCCCCCCTTAGCCGCCCCATCGGCGGCCTCTGATCCTCTCGCCGACACCTTCCTCAACCGTACTGGAGCCGCTTCGCCGACACCATCGTCAACCCTACCGGAGTAGCTTCGCCTATACCATTCTCAACCCTACCGGGGCCGCTTTGACAACTCACAAGTCCACGGCCTCAGATCCGCTTTTTTGCACCCTCATCCAACCTACCGGAGCAGCTTCTGACGCCCCGTCCACGGCCTCAGATTTGCATCGTCGACACCAGCCTTAACCCAACCACCGGAGCAGCTTCACTGACGCCCTCGTCCACGGCCATAGATCTGCTTCGCCCACACCGTAGTCCACCCTACCGGAGCCGCTCCACAAACACCCTACTTGACGGTTCTAGATCTCCTTACCGGACCCCGACAGCCAGCGCAGCGTCATCACCATTGACGTTTCTAACCAGATTCCCACCGTCTGGCAAGATGCCAAGCACCCGCCACGGCCTAGGTACTTGTCACCTTTAAACCCGTCCAACATCACCTGCCCGATGTACTTCAAATATACTAACAGGTCGTTGTTACCTGTTATGCAGCTGGCAAAAACTACAAGGACGATGTTTCTTCTGGATCTAACAGCTTGGCCAACCAAGATCCTGGACTGAGGCATTGCTATGATCTTGTAAGTGCGTCTCTCTCTCTTGTATTGTTGTGTGCCTGCCAGCGTGCTTTGCTAGGATTTTCGACCAGTAATCCCTTTGTGCAGACAATGATTTCTACTACTTGCTGCTAAATTAGATATGTAGATGTCATACATGATACTACCTCGTACCTTCGTTCCTAAATATAAGTCTTTCTAGGGATTCCACTATAGGCTACATACGGAGCAAAATGAGTGAATCTACACTCGAAAATGCATCTATATACATCTGTATGTGGTCCATACTGGAATCTCTACAAAGACATATATTTAGGAACAGAGGTAGTACATTACACAAAATTGTAGGTGGCATGTAGGAATTCCAGTGCACTACATTAGGCTCCCTTAGAGTGCCTGCTAGTCCAGCACACAGAGTCATGGCTAGTTTATGCTACGCACACAATCGTTAATTGGTGGTTTAAATATATGCAAGGGATATGCAATGTATTATCATCTAGAGATGTCTGAAATTAGCCGTGTCAACTTGTAGATAGGGTTACACAATGAAAAAGTACAAGATGTATGTGGCAATTTCATGGAACATCGCAAAAAAAGGGGAGGCAGCGGTGAGCCTATACTGTGTGCTATGGTAGGTCACTCCTCCATTGCAATCATCGTGAATGTTATTTGTATGTCAATTCTATCGGCCAAGTTTCTTAGGGACAGTTAACGAGTTATCCTAAGAAAATAAGCACCTGTGAATATAAGCTCCAAGTAATAAGGCAACAATTTCTTTTCATTACCTTCCTTTTCAGCTTATCTTTAGTATGATCAGTGAAAAGTCTAGATTACATTATATTTTGCCATTTTGCTGCCCATATGAAAATTAATTTGACTTGCACACATCACAAATTGAACCCAGTGCAGTAATTAATATGATAGGAAAATAGACCATCACTATTTGTTCAAAATGCAAATACAAAGATACCATTTACTTGGCACAATCTACTTTGGTCAATGTATTCCATAGAGATCCCATTGCCTAATTTAAGCGAAGAATGCATGACCCACATTTAAATGAAGAACAATTATTTAATGAAATTCGATGGTCTAAGTGGCTGGTTATTATCATATAGCAGCACCGCTTGAAAGCATCATATAGCAGCAGCAGCAGCAGCAGCTCATAGCAACTCATCATACAGCAGCAGCAGCAGTGTGCAATTCATCATATACCAGCAGTAGCTCATAGCAATTCATCATATAGCAGCAGCAGGAGGAGCTCATAGCAAATCATTATATAGCAGCAGCAGGAGAAGCTCGTAGCAATTCATCATATAGCAGCAGCAGGAGCGGCTTATAGCAACTCATCATATAGCAGCAGCAGCAGCTCATAGCAATTCATCATATAGCAGCAGCAGCTCATAGCAATTCATCATATAGCAGGAGCAGGAGCAGCTCATAGCAATGCATCATATAGCAGCAGCAGAAGCAGCTCATAGCAATTCATCGTATAGTGGATCAAAATGAAAATTTGGCAAAAAAAAATCAGAGGAGATCCTCACCTTGTTGGATGAGCTCATCCTTCAACAACACCTCAAGGCCACGGCCTCGGAGGAGGGGAGGGGGAATAAGGTGCCTTCTGCTGCAGTGTGGCATCAGCCATAGTTGTGCGGTGACCATGAGAATGATGGGCGGCGCCAGAGGGAGGAGCATCCAGGGAGATTTAGCCCTACCCGTCGGCCATGTAGCCTAGCTGGACAGAGCATCGTCGAGGACCAGGCGAGATGGGACCAGTGGCGACGGCTCGCTGGAGGAACCCTAGCGCTGCAGGCAGGGGATCGAGGTAGAGGGAAAGGGGAGAGGATATGCAAGCGGGCAGGGCAATGAATGCTTGCGTGTTTGTTTTTACTTGAGGGTCAGGTGTGACGCGGGCGTGAGCAGTTGCATTTTGAGTGTAATATAGGCAGACAACAGAGTCATTTCACTATTCCCCTTCCCTTCAATTTTTAGTGAGCTTCTACCCGAAACACCCCCCTCCAAAGCGAAATAAGTTAATCCCAAGCCCATAACTCAAAAATGACTTCTTTACATCTTTTATGGCTTATTTTAACAATAAGCTCTGAAAAGGCGGAATAGAACTGGCCCTTAACTTGCAATTCAATTGTGCGTGCAATGATGAATCACTCCTGCCTGCTATAGTGTACATTTAGGCATCATCATACATGGCATAACCTAATACATGTGCATTCTATTGTAGAATCTGGAATATGCAATGTTTATGTTAGTTCATACGTTGCACATGATGTTTAAATGCCCCTTAAATCTGGTCAGTCAAGTGATGGTCTTTAAGCCTCCTTCTTTGCTTCTTTTCTTGATACTCCCTCCTTCCATTTATATAGGGCCTAATGTGTTTTTCAAGACCGTCTTTGACTATTGATAAGACTAATAATACATGAGATGTATAATGTGAAAATTATATCATTGGAAGCTCCTTTGACGTACGAATTTGACGGTATGCTTTGTGTAACTTGCATGTCATATATTATTGCTATAACACTTGGTCAAAGTTAGCCTCAAAAAACGATTAGGCCCTATATAGATGGAAGGAGGGAGTATGTAAGATTTGCTCACACATTTGTTCAATTGCTTGTTTGCATCAGCCAGCCATACTAGGACTGTTTGCTTTGATTACTTGCTGTTCTTGACCTAACACTGTAACAGAGCTTGTCAACGATTTAAACACTAAGGGCTGCTGTAGTGGGGGCTTGTCTAACTCATAGGTGACATAAAGGTTTGGCTGTACACTAAAGTAGGCTCTCCAAGAGTACCTGGAGATCCAGTTCAAAGGTATGCCTAGTTTTTACATAGTGCACACATAGTAAATGCTCATTTCATTGTGTGCAAGTGCAAGAGATGTGGCATGTTTCATTATGTGGTGTTGTTTTGTTATAATCTCATCCTTTTGTGTTGTTCACAGACTGGAAAGTATGCATATTTATCTTCCAAGGAGACGAGTAACTAGTTTGTGTCACCTTGTAGAGGGGGTGCTATGAAGATAAGATTGAGGATTTCCAAGTACAAGATGTTAGGAAGGAGCCTTGCAAGAGAAGTAGGAGCAGCGCTAAGCCTGTTCAACCAGTTAAGGTAAGTCACTGTATCCAACTCAACAGTTCAATTCCTTGTTTGTTTCAGGCATAGTTAATTTGCTCTTTTCAATTGCTTTATTTGTCCTCAGTTAATGAGATGCCCAAACAATGATGCCTGATGTTGGGTACTTGTATAACTATTAGTTAACATAATTAAAGGCCTTACCACTTAATTACTCTGGCGAAGTGTGCCTGAAGTTTTGAAGTCTATTAACCAACTATTACTGCATGAGGCTCACAATCTAGTTTATACTAGGCTAATGATTGCATAGCTTTGCTTGCTGTAGTAGGTTTGTATGAATCCCTCTGCTACTCATTATGCTCCCTAAGACTTTAATTGAGCTACAGAATGGCCAACTGCTTGCTTACTTATATGCATAGTGTTGTCTAAATTTGTAACTTGTCTGTGTCTTGGATTTGGTCCCAACATCATGCTCCTCTGGTGAGCCAAGAGAGATTTCTGTATGCAGGTTGCACAGACTACCATTTTTATAATTTTTAAAATATCACCTGCTTATGCTTCATGACGTGTAACATTATTTTTAGTCATGTTTTGCCATGTACAAAATAGTCTGTCTTGCTCGCTTCACTGTTGTAACTATATTTTTTCCCTAGTCATGTGTACTTACAGAAACATTTCAGGATGAAGGGACATCAACTCAAAGATCTGTGAGCAGTGCGGCATGGTCGTTACCAAATGATTATGGATTGGAATTGGAATGTGCTGATGTTCTCGAGCATCAACTAGAGGTGGCAAGACAACGTGAACATGATTCTCAATGTACAATCAACAAGTTGAGACTGGACATGCAGGTATTAGATGCAGGAATCAAAAAAATGAAACAAGACACTGAGGTAACCACAAAGGAATTGGAGATTTTGCAGACTGAAATTTGTGCTATCTGAATCCGGCCAATCCTATTTTCTGAAGAGATTATAGTTCAAATGGTAAGTTCTGTTGATGCGTGTCCATGATGTATGAGCTTTATTTGTCTAGTGTATGTAATTTGCGGTTTGTGTACACTTTATTATCACTGGTGCCGAACTATAATGCCCAGTGGGTATATTCGGCTGTAATTTCTTTATTGTATAGTGTAGGATTATTCTACGTTTCTATGCCTTAGTCTTTTTATTATATAGTGTATGTTTTTTAGAGGCGATAGTATAGAGTAGGATAATTCTTGAATATGCTATATCGTTGAAACGGGGGCCAACATGCCCAAACATTTCCTGGACGCCATACAAACAAACAAACATGTGTAGTCAAAGCGGGCCTTAATTGGGCTGGTCAAAATATTATTAAGTGGATCCCAAATGATGTGGCCCACCATAACAACGGCTCTTAGCAGGCCGTTAACAGGCCAAAAGCTCGATAGGGCCGTATAAATGGAAATGGCCCGCGGGCCTCTAGCAGGCCGAAATAGATGTCAATTTTGTCTCGGCCCTTTTACTTTACGGGCCAGTAAGAGGTCGAAAGTGTTATGGGGCAGAGGAGGCCCAATTTGCAAACTATGCTTTTAACAGGCCGAAAGTCGCGTTGGGCTAAAATGATGCCCTGCGGAACGTGGGCCCCTAATGGACCTAAAGTCAAAGGCCCAACTGTTGTGCGGGCCGCTAACAGGCCGGGAGACAAAATGGGCTAGGAGTTGGCCCATTTACCGAATGGGCCGAGGACAGGCCTAAAGTCACAGCGGGCTAGAATTGGCCCAACTGCAGAATGGGCCGAGAGAAGGCCAAAAGACGTTCCGGGCCGTTAACGGGCTCGAACTGACGATGGGCTGCTAACTAACCGAAAGAAGCTCGGGCCGCAATTGGGCCCAAAGATGTATCGGGCCATTAACAGGCTAAAACTGACGATGGGCTGGAAATTGTCAAATCTAGAATGGGCCTTTGATGGGCCGATTCTGTGTAACTTATATGGGACGTGCTTGTAAATGGGCCTGACTCAAGCAGTCCGCTAATGGGTTGGCCCGCTTATTTTTACAGGCCCAGCCTTTTAACCTGAATGGGCCACTGTTGGGCCGGTCCACGTGTCGACATATCATAGGTGCATCTCGCCCATTGGATGAGTGACACCTGCGCCAACGCGGAGCTGACACGTGGTTCCGTCAGCCAATGAGAAATTTACACGTGGAAAATCGGCATTGGTCGTTGCTGTTAGCGGGTTATCGGATCCAAAACCAGACCCGATAGCTTAATGGTGACCCGTTACGGTGGATGCCACGTGTCAGTCACCCTTGACGAAAGCACTTCCATGACGCGGCATTTATCGTCATGGAAGTGGACACTTTTGTGATGATAATTTTGGTAATTTCATGGAACACTTCTACGACAGCACAGGTATGACTATCTTGATTCTGTCATAAAATCGTCATGGATGTACATGCATGACAGAAAACGTGACCTACTGTGACAAACACGTATCATCACGGAAGTGTATTTTTTTGTAGTGCAAGCACCGGTTGTTGTCTGCTAGAACTACATCGGTATTTCCCCAAAGAGGAAGGGATGATGCAGCACAGCAACGGTAGGTATTTCCCTCAGTGATGAGACCAAGGTTATCGAACCAGTAGGAGAACCAAGCAACACTATGTAAACAGCACCCGCACACAAATAACAAATACTCGCAACCCGACGTGTTAAAAGGGTTGTCAATCCCTTTCGGGTAACGGCGCCAGAAATTGGCAAGAGGACGGGGTAAAGTTGTAATAGATTGCATAAATAGATCGCAAAGCAAATAAAGTGTAGCAAGGTATTTTTGTATTTTTGGTTTAATAGATCTGAAAATAAAAGCAAATAGAAATAGATCGCAAAGGCAAATATAATAAAGAAGAGACCCGGGGGCCGTAGATTTCACTAGTGGCTTCTCTCGAGAAAAATAACAAACGGTGGGTAAACGAATTACTGTTGGGAAATTGATAGAACTTCAAATAATCATGACGATATCCAGGCAATGATCATTATATAGGCATCACATCCAAGATTAGTAGACCAACTCCTGCCTGCATCTACTACTATTACTCCACACATAGACCACTATCCAGCATGCATCTACTGTATTAAGTTCATGGAAAAACGGAGTAATGCAATAAGAACGATGACATGATGTAGACAAGATTTATTTATGTAGAAATAGACCCCATCTTGTTATCCTTAATAGCAATGATGTATACGTGTCGGTTCCCGTTCTATCACTGGGATCAAGCACCGTAAGATCGAACCCATTACAAAGCACCTCTTCCCATTGCAAGATAAATAGATCAAGTTGGCCAAACAAAACCCAAATATTGGAGAAGGGGGGGGGGGGGGGGGGGGGGGGGGGGGGGGGGGGGGGGGGGGGGGGGGGGGGGGGGGGGGGGGGGGGGGGGGGGGGGGGGGGGGGGGGGGGGGGGGGGGGGGGGGGGGGGGGGGGGGGGGGGGGGGGGGGGGGGGGGGGGGGGGGGGGGGGGGGGGGGGGGGGGGGGGGGGGGGGGGGGGGGGGGGGGGGGGGGGGGGGGGGGGGGGGGGGGGGGGGGGGGGGGGGGGGGGGGGGGGGGGGGGGGGGGGGGGGGGGGGGGGGGGGGGGGGGGGGGGGGGGGGGGGGGGGGGGGGGGGGGGGGGGGGGGGGGGGGGGGGGGGGGGGGGGGGGGGGGGGGGGGGGGGGGGGGGGGGGGGGGGGGGGGGGGGGGGGGGGGGGGGGGGGGGGGGGGGGGGGGGGGGGGGGGGGGGGGGGGGGGGGGGGGGGGGGGGGGGGGGGGGGGGGGGGGGGGGGGGGGGGGGGGGGGGGGGGGGGGGGGGGGGGGGGGGGGGGGGGGGGGGGGGGGGGGGGGGGGGGGGGGGGGGGGGGGGGGGGGGGGGGGGGGGGGGGGGGGGGGGGGGGGGGGGGGGGGGGGGGGGGGGGGGGGGGGGGGGGGGGGGGGGGGGGGGGGGGGGGGGGGGGGGGGGGGGGGGGGGGGGGGGGGGGGGGGGGGGGGGGGGGGGGGGGGGGGGGGGGGGGGGGGGGGGGGGGGGGGGGGGGGGGGGGGGGGGGGGGGGGGGGGGGGGGGGGGGGGGGGGGGGGGGGGGGGGGGGGGGGGGGGGGGGGGGGGGGGGGGGGGGGGGGGGGGGGGGGGGGGGGGGGGGGGGGGGGGGGGGGGGGGGGGGGGGGGGGGGGGGGGGGGGGGGGGGGGGGGGGGGGGGGGGGGGGGGGGGGGGGGGGGGGGGGGGGGGGGGGGGGGGGGGGGGGGGGGGGGGGGGGGGGGGGGGGGGGGGGGGGGGGGGGGGGGGGGGGGGGGGGGGGGGGGGGGGGGGGGGGGGGGGGGGGGGGGGGGGGGGGGGGGGGGGGGGGGGGGGGGGGGGGGGGGGGGGGGGGGGGGGGGGGGGGGGGGGGGGGGGGGGGGGGGGGGGGGGGGGGGGGGGGGGGGGGGGGGGGGGGGGGGGGGGGGGGGGGGGGGGGGGGGGGGGGGGGGGGGGGGGGGGGGGGGGGGGGGGGGGGGGGGGGGGGGGGGGGGGGGGGGGGGGGGGGGGGGGGGGGGGGGGGGGGGGGGGGGGGGGGGGGGGGGGGGGGGGGGGGGGGGGGGGGGGGGGGGGGGGGGGGGGGGGGGGGGGGGGGGGCATCCCTAATACCTTTGCCTTACTCTCGTGCAATGACAAGTGAATAAACAATCATCGTGAGAATAACACATCTAGCATGGAAAATATTGGCCACCCCTCACCGCCTCGTGAGCAGTACGAGCACACAAAAGAGAAATTTATTTTGAAAATTAGAGATGGCACATACAAATTTGCTTAGAACGACAAAAGAATACCGCATATAGGTAGGTATAGTGGACTCATGTGGCAAAATTGGTTTAAAGGATTTTGGATGCACAGGTAGAGATCATACTTAGTGCAAAATGAAGGCTAGCAAAAGATTGAGAAGCGACCAACCAAGAAACGAAAAATCTCATAAGCGAGCATTAAGCATAATTAACACCGAGTAATGCACCACAAGTAGGATATAATTTCATTGCATAACTATTGACTTTCGTGCCTGCATAGGGAATCACAAACCTTAACACCAATATTCTTACTAAAGCATAATTACTCACCAACATGACTCACATATCACATCATCATATCTCAAAACTATTACAAGGAATCAAGTTTATTTTGTCCAATGATCTTCATGAAAGTTTTTATTATATCGTTCTTGGATATCTATCACTTTGGGACTAATTTTGATGTGTTGCTTTTGATAAGCTCAAACAAATATAAGTGAAGATCATGAGCATAATATTTCTTTCTCTCAAATTAATTTAAGTGAAGCAAGAGAGAATTTATTTTAAAAAATTGCTAACTCTCAAATAAATCTAAGTGAATCATGAGAGCATTTCTTCAAAAATACTATAGCACATCGTGCCCAAAAAGATATAAGTGAAGCACTAGAGAAATTCCATAGCTCATAAAGATTTAAGTGAAGAATAGAGAGCAATTCTAACAAGTCGTGGCATAATTTTGGCTCTCTCAAATAGGTGTGTCCAGAAAGGATTCATGACTCAAAACAAAAATCAAAACAAGCAAAGACTCATATCATATAAGACTCTCCAAGCAAAACTCATAGTATGTGACGAATAAAAATATGGTTCCAAGTAAAATACCGATGGTTGTTAGAAGAAAGAGGGGATGCTACTCGGGCATCCCCAAGCTTAGTTACTTGCTTATCTTTGGATAATAGCTTGGTATTCCATGGGCATCCCCAAGTTTGGCTCTTCTTACTCCTTATTCCTTCATCCATCGTAACATCACCCAAAACTTGAAAACTTCAATCACACAAAACTCAACAAAACCTTCGTGAGATCCGTTAGTACAAGAAACCAAATAACTACTATAACTATTGTGGAAAACCAATTCATATTTTATTCTTGCATTATATCTACTATATTCCAACTTTTCTATGGCAAAAACTCTTCAAAGAAAACCATAGAATCATCAAAACAAGCACACAACGCAAAGAAAACAGAATCTGTCAAAAACAGAACAGTCTGTAGCAATCTGGATATTTCAAATACTTCTGTAACTCCAAAAATTCTGAAAAATTAGGAACACGTGAGAAATTTGTATATTAATATTCTACAAAAAGAATGGGACTTTTATCACGCTTATATGATTTTTAATAATTATGTGACTCGCGTGCAAAGTTTCTGTTTTTCAGCAAGATCAAATCAACTATCACCCAACATAATCCTAAAGGCTTGCTTGGCACAAACACTAATTAAAACACAAAAAACACAATCCTAACAGTAGCATAATTGTGCAAACACTCAAGGACAAAAAGCAAAAGACAAAAATAAATTTTATTCATTGGGTTGCCTCCCAACAAGCGATATGGTTTTACGCCCTTAGCTAGGCATAAAGCACGGATCTATGTTTTGTTATCTTTGTTTTCCAACTCTTCAATCAAACACTTAGAATTCTTCAAAGATTTAGCATACAAATTTTCAATGACAATGCTCCTAGGAACAAGTTTAAAGAATTCATTTTTGCACAAAGGATCTCTTATAACTTCAACAAAGTTCGGGTGAATACTAATCATCTTAAGATCTTCTTTATTGTTATGACTAGAAGTTGCACCCTTGTTCTTAGTAACTTGAGTAATCTTGACAATTTTTACGGGAGTTTTTTCAATAGTTTTATCGGAGCAAAACCCGCACTTAGATTACTAAAGATTTCTTCCAATTTATCAATACGAGACGGGCTTTCTTCAATTCTTTCATGAATTACGGTCCCCTTTTCTTTTAACAACTTAAAAACTTCTCCCGCTTTTGAACCAATTTTAGTAGCAAAATTATGCATATTTTTATCCAAGTTTTCAATATGTTCTTCGGTAAGCATTTTCTTCTCAATAGCATCAAGTCTTTCCATGACATGCTCAAGAATCAAAGTTGTTTCATTAATCATAAGAGGTGGTGAGCCCACTAAATTCCCCATAGCATTAAAAGCATCAAGAGAGGGACACATCAAGAAATTCCCACCGGTAATCATATCAAGGACGAATCTATACCAAGTGGTGATGCCCACATAAAAACGGCGAAGAAGAATAACGGTAGATTGCTTACGGATAGATCTATTATGAGCATTGCAAATCCTATACCAAGCGTCTTTTAAATTCTCCCCTCCCCTTTGTTTAAAGTTAAGAACCTCATTCTCGGGAGTGCACGCAATAGAGGAAGAACTATCCATGATGACAAAAACAGCAAACAAGATTGCACACAAAAACAGATCTGACGAGAAAACGGCGAACGAAAAAGAGGGCGAATAAAACGGCAAATTTTGTGAAGTGGGCGAGAGGAAAACGAGAGGCAAATGGCAAATAATGTAAATTGCAAGGAGATGAGATTTGTGATTAGGAACCTGGTAGATGTTGATGATGTCTCCCCGACAACGGCGCCAGAAATTCCTTTTGATGTCTGCTAGAACTACGTCGGTATTTCCCCAAAGAGGAAGGGATGATGCAGCACAACAACGGTAGGTATTTCCCTCGGTGATGAGACCAAGGTTATCAAACCAGTAAGAGAACCAAGCAACACTACGTAAATAGCACCTGCACACACATAACAAATACTCACAACTCGGCGTGTTAAAGGGGTTGTCAATCCCTTTCGGGTAACGGCGCCAGAAATTGGTAAGAGGATGGGGTAAAGTTGTAATAGATTGGATAAATAGATCGCAAAGCAAATAAAGTCCAGCAAGGTATTTTTGTATTTTTTGTTTAATAGATCTGAAAATAAAAGAAAATAGAAATATATCGCAAAGGCAAATATAATAAAGAAGAGACCCGGGGGTCGTAGATTTCACTAGTGGCTTCTCTCGAGAAAAATAGCAAACGGTGGGTAAACAAATTACTGTTGGGCAACTGATAGAACTTCAAATAATCATGATGATATCCAGGCAAATCATTATATAGGAATCACGTCCAAGATTAGTAGACCGACTCCTGCCTGCATCTACTACTATTACTCCACACATCGACCGCTATCCAGCATGCATCTAGTGTATTAAGTCCATGGAAAAATGGAGTAATGCAATCAGAACGATGACATGATGTAGACAAGATCTATTTATGTAGAAATAGACACCATCTTGTTATCCTTAAAAGCAACGATGCATACGCGTCGGTTCCCTTTCTGTCATTGGGATCAAGCACCGTAAGATCGAACCCATTACAAAGCACCTCTTCCCATTGCAAGATAAATAGATCAAGTTGGCCAAACAAAACCCAAATATCAGAGAATAAATATGAGGCTATAAACAATCATGCATATAAGAGATCAAAGAAGACTCAAATAACTTTCATGGATAAAAAGATAGATCTGATCATAAACTCAAAGTTCATCGGATCCCAACAAACACACCACAAAAATAGTTACATCATATGGATCTCCAAGAGACCATTGTATTGAGAATAAAAAGAGAGAGAGGAAGCCATCTAGCTACTAACTACGGACCCGTAGGTCTACAATGAACTACTCATGCATCATCGGAGAGGCACCAATGGACATGATGAACCCCTCCGTGATGGTGTCTAGATTGGATCTGGTGGTTCTGGAACTTGCGGCGGCTGGAATTTATTTTCGTCCACTCCCCTAGGGTTTCTGGAATATTGGGGTATTTATAGAGCAAAGAGGCGGTGCGGGAGGCCACCGAGGTGGGCACAACCCACCTGGGCGCGACTGGGCCTCCAGGCGCGCCCTGGTGGGTTGTGCCCCCCTCGGGGCACCCCCAGGTGCTTCTCCGGCCCACTGGATGTCTTCTGGTACAAAAAAATCCACAAAAATTTTCGCTTCGTTTGGACTCCGTTTGGTATTGATTTCCTTCGATGTAAAAAACATGCAGAAAACAGCAACTGGCACTGGGCACTATGTCAATAGGTTAGTACCAAAAAATGATATACAATGACTATAAAATGATTGTAAAACATCCCAGAATGATAATATCACAGCATAGAACAATCAAAAATTATAGATACGTTGGAGACGTATCACCGGTCCACCCACATATCAAATTATCAAAGTAACAAAAGTGAATCATATGAGCATGATGAAAACTAACTTGACAGTAATTCCCATGTGTCCTTGGGAGCACTTTGCTTTATATAAGAGTTGGTCCAGGCTTATCCTTTGCTATAAAAAGTATTGGGCCACCTTGCTGCACCTTTGCTACACTTGTTACTTGTTACCCGTTATGAATTATCTGATCACAAAACTATCTGTTACCGATAATTTCAGTGCGTGCAGAAAATACCTTGCTGAAAACCTCTTGTCGTTTCCTTCTGCTCCTCGTTGGGTTCGACACTCTTATTTATCAAAAGGACTATGATTGATCCCCTATACTTGTGAGTCATCAGCTTCTGCTGCTGAAGATCGTCAGGTTGACCATGAGCTGGAGCACATCAACTCGAAGGGTGCAGGCGTTGGCTTATAGGAGAAGATGACTCCTAAAAACTTTGTTGAAATATTGAGCCCAGATGTGGCTATGTAAGAGCATCTCTAGCAGACCCCGTATAATTCCGACCCGCATAACGTGTTTACAGTTCGAGGAGGAACTGTTTTGCGGGCGAAATCGTGTGTGGCAGAATAGACCCCGTATATGAAACTGCATAATTTGAAGAAAAAAACTTTCACGGGAGAAATTGCAACCACACTGCTCATTCATAGTTTATCACATACTACATGATCATGCATACATTCTACTACTACTACTATTACTAGAGGGGGTGGGGGTCTGCGGGCTCGAGAAGCCTACCAAAATGGACGAGATTGCGGCGGCGAGGCCGACGCGGTGGAGGAGCTCAGTCCTCCTCGTCGGAGCTGACGTGGTTGACGTACTTCTCCCTCTGTTCCTCGTGGATGCGCCGCCACTCGTCATCCTTGTCCTTCGCAGCGAGGTTGGCCGTGGCCGCCTGCTTGAAAAGGAATTCTTTGAGCTCCTCGTCGTGGTGGCGGCGCTCCTCCTCCTCTCGCAAGCTCCGTTCGGTAATGGCGACCGCGTCGACATCGCCGACGAAATCTTCAGGCCCGACGATGCCTCGGCGTGTAATCTCCTCGGGCTCCTGCTTGACGACGACGAGCTCGCCCTCCTCTGGCTCCTGCTTGACGACGATGAGCTCCGCCCACTCCCTCTTCACGGGGGGAAGAGGAAGAGCCTACGGCCGAGGAGGGCGTCCTCCCGTGCTGGTGGTCGTACTCCTCCATCTCGTGACAGAGGAGCAACGCCGGCGGCTGGAGGCCTTGGTTGGTCCACTTCTTGGCCGCGCGCTTCCTCGCGCTGTCTGCGCGCACACACCGCTCGCGCTCCGGGTCGTCGCCAGGCCGGAGCTGTGGCCGGAGCTCCACATACGGCCCCACATGGCGGCTGGAGGCAGAAGTGGGCTCACCGGCCGCGAGAAATGCGAGGGAGGGAGTGGGGAATTGCGGCAAAATGCGGCGGCGGGGGGATAGGGTTTCGACCCGTATCTGCCTCGTAAACCCGTAGTTATATGGCTTCGGGGGTGAGGTTTGCGGGTCACGGTAAAAAAAATTACGGGCCGGGCGAGTATACGGGCTCTGTTTTGGCTAGAAAATTGGGCCGAACCCATATACTCGCCGGAATTATGTGGGTTCGCACGTTATACGGGGGTCTGCTAGAGATGCTCTAATAGGGTAGTTCAATACTCTACTTCATCTGCAGTGCCGTGCGCTTAATACATGAAAATATTTTTGAGCTGGTGTGGTGTTTTGTTAACCCGCCCAATTCTCTTATGCTTGAGTATGCATCTTCTTACATTGATGAGGAATAGTTGATAATATAGGACCTTGAATCATTACTTTGATACTTGGCCATTGTAGTAGTGACGATAGATAATAACCCGGTGTGTTGTTGAATTGGGCGACTCATGGTCTTTCCCTAGCCATTGCACTTTGGTCCCACCGAGTTTGTATAATCGGTCTCATCGGAAAGCCTAACGGTCAAGTCTTTTGCACTAGTCGGTCTCACCGTGATTTTCATGTTGGTGTCACCGAGTTGGGTCAAAGACTTGTAACGGTTGGATTTTTGGTGCTGCCTATTTATGCCCTTCCACCTCCACCTTCTCTCTAAGAGAGCCATCAGAACGAAACACAACTTCCATCATTCATTTTCTGAGAAGAGAACCACCTACACATGTGTTGAGACCAAGAGATTCCATTCCAACCATTTGAACCTTGATTTCTAGCCTTCCCCAAGTTGCTTTCCATTCAATACCCTCTCCTACCAAAGCCAAATCGTGAGAGAGTGTTTGAGTGTTGGGGAGACTATCACTTGAACCACAAGAGCAAGGAGTTCATCAACAACAACACTGTCTATTACCGTTTGGAGAGTGGTGTCTCCTAGATTCGTTAGGTGTCACTTGGGAGCCTCCAAGATTGTGGAGTTGAACCAAGGATCTTGTAAGGGCAAGGAGATCGCATACTTCGTAAAGATCTAGCCGAGTGAGGCTAGTCCTTCATGGACGTAAGCCATCATGGAATAGGCAAGGTCGCTTCTTCCTGGACCCTTCGTGGGTGGAGCCCCCTGTGGACTCTCGCAACCTTTACCCTCTGTGGGTTGAAATCGCCATCAATGTGGACGTACGATAGCACCACCTATCGGAACCACGCCAAAAATCATCGTGTCTTCATTGCGTTTGAAATCTCCAATCCCTCCTTTACGTTCATATGCAAAGTCTTTACTTTCCGCTGCACAATTCTTAGACTTGCATGTGTAGGGTGTATTTGACTTGGTAGAATTGCTAAAACTTGCCTACAACTAAAATTGTGGAAATGATAAGTTTTATTTGGTCAAGTAGTCTAATCACCCCCCCCCCCCTCAAGACATACTTTCCATCCTACATTCTCCCATGTCCTCAAGAATAAAAGTAACTACTCACAAATCATATTCATGTTCAAGATCAGAGGTGTATTGAATATGCTTGAGGATCTGAACATTTAATCTTCCACCAAATAAACCAACTAGCATCAAGAACAAGATGTAATCAACACTACTAGCAACCCACATGTACCAATAAGAGGTTTTGGGACAAAGATTGAATACAAGAGATGAACTAGGGTTTGAGATGAGGTGGTGCTGGTGAATATGTTGATGAAGATTGGTCCTCTCATGATGAGAGGATTGTTGGTGATGTCGATAGCTTCGGTTTCCCCCTTTCAGAGGGAAGTATCCCTGGTGGAATCGCTCCGCCAGAGAGCAAAAGTGCTCCTGCCCAGGTTACGCCCTGAGACGGCGGCGCTTCATCCCGAAAGTCTTCCTCTTATTTTTTTCTAGGTCAAAACCCCTCATATAGTAGAGGATGGGCACTGGAGGCTAGCTGTGGGACCGACAAGGCATCAGGGCACACCTGGGGGGTGGTCGCGCCCTGTTGCCTTGTGAGCAGCTGGTGGCTCCGTCTGGTATTTCTTTGCTCTGCTATTTTTTATATATTCAATAAAAATTCTCCATGAAGTTTCAGGTCATATGGAGTTCTGTAGAATAGTTATCTGTGTTGTAGCTTTTTCTGGTCCAGAATTCCAGCTGCCGGTAATGTCACTCTCCATGTAAATCTTGCAAATTAAGAGAGAAAAGGCATTAGAATTGCATCATAAGGTGGAATAATGACAAAAAACAATACAAATAACAGTAGGAAATCATGATGCAAAATGGACGTATCACTCGCCGGGCCGCCGCCCATATTCGTCGATTCCCTTTTGGCCGCCGCTTCGAATCAAAACTTCTCCGGCGGTCCGGCTGCCGTAATGCCTTCCACGGTGAGGTCGTGGCTGGGCTAGGCTTCTTCCTACCTAAGACCCCTCACTAGAGGTAGGGGAGGCGCGCCACGCCGCCCAACGGCCGCTTGCCTCGGCCGTTCTTTCCGCCGCGCGAAGCCAGCCGTCCGCAGCGCCGAGCTCCCGCTTTCTTCTCTGCTGAGCTGTGGCCGTCACCTCTGCTGAGCCATCACCGCCGCCCGCACCCGCCACCACCGAACGGCTGCCCAACCCGCAGCCGGCCGATTTCGTCCACCCCGCAAGCAAGGTGTTCGACAAAATTCCCCAAGGTAAAAAATCGATGAAAATTGACGGTTTCTTTGTTGGGGTCGGAGTGGTAGTTTGACGGTGATTTTCTGCATTGTAGATGAGCTCGTTTGACTCCTCTTTCGTGGACGATTCCTCGTCGGGTGAGGAATTTGATTTGAACGAAGAAGAGGACATTGCTATCCTAGTGGCGATGCACAAGCGGAAGAACCCGAAGCACGGCGGTTCCGTGTATGGCTGTCCGTTCATTCGGAGAGAACGGGTTGAGGCGCACAAGAGGTTGATGTGAAACTATTTTGGTTCAGCACCCATTTTTTCGGGGAGGTACTTCCGACGCCGGTTCAGAATGTCCAAAGACATGTTCATGCACATTTGCAATTCCGTGAAGCAGCATGATCGATCCTTCGAGCAGAGGAGGAATTGTGCCGGGTTGCTTGGACATAGCACCGAACAGAAGGTCACTGCCGCTTTGCGCATGATGGCCTAGGGTGTTCCGGCAGACTACATTGATGACAATTTGGCGATGGCAAAGAGCACTTCTATCTTCTATGTCAAACAATTTGTGAAGCCTATGGTAGAAGTGTTTGGTGCAGAGTACTTGAGAGCACACAATGCTTAGGACACTCAGAGGTTGTTGGAGATGAACAAAGCTCGTGGGTTTTCAGGTATGCTAGGGTTCGTCGATTGCATGCATTGGAAATAGAAAAATTGCCAAAAGTGGCATGGACAATTCAAGGGGCGTGGGAAGGATGCCACTATCATTCTTGAGGCCGTTGCCGATCAAGAAACATGGTTTTGGCATCCATATTTTGGGATGCCTGGATCTTGCAATGACATCAACGTGCTCGATCGGTCACCTCTTTTTGCCAAGTTAGCAAATGGAGAAGCATCACCGGTGACCTTCGAAGCAAATGGCCGCACATACAAATATGGGTACTATCTTGCGGATGGGATCTACCCGAGATGGAGTACTTTTGTCAAGCCAATTGCAAAAACCCCAAGGTAAGAAAGAACTCGTCTTTCACAGTGCACAAGCGGCGGCTAGGAAAGATGTTGAGAGGGATTTGGATTTTTCTATCCCAATTTGCTATCGTGCGAGGACCATCTAGATTCTGGGATCAAAAACCCCTTTGGTATATCATGACTACTTGCATGATCGTGCATAACATGATCATTGAGAATGGGCGTGGACAGGATTTAGATTACACCTTCTATCGCTTGACGGGCGTACGCTTTATGCCGATGAGAAGAGAGGAGCGAATCAAACGCTTAATGAAGGGGTACAATGAAATTAGAGACTCCGATGCATGAGATCAACTTTAGAAGGATTTGATGGAGGAGTATTGAAAATGGCATGACGAAAGAGCCGCCTAGTTTCATCATTTCTTTGTTGTATTGTGCAAAACTATGTTTTATGTGTGTTGCATTTGATCTTGTGGATTTGATGAATTATGTAATAATTTGATACTGTGGACATGTGAAACTTTTAAGTTGTTCTCCGATTGTTTTATTTCAATTTCTGCGACTGAACAGCAGCCGCGCGGCTGTCGGCAACTTTTGCATCTTCATTTTGCATCACCTATTGGAGTTGCACTTTTACATCTTCATTTTGCATCATCTGTTGAAGTTGCTTTTTTGAAGATGCAAAAAGCGCTTTTTAAAGATGTAAATTTTTTTGCGGGTGAAGATGTAATTTTTTTACATCTGCGAATTTGCATCTTTTATTGGAGATGCTCTTATGCGCGACCTTAATCCTGTTCCAGTTGTTTCCAAAAGCAAACACCTTTCACTGTATAAAAAACGTGTGTGCTTTCTGATCAAAAAAAAAACGTGTGTGCTTTGGCCACGTTTGATCAAAGTTGAAGGAGGGGCTTACCGCAGATTTCGCGCCAAAACACCCCAGCAGCTCCGTTGCTCTTCCCGCCACCGCACTCTCTTGCGCGCTCCAAAATAAGATCGCCATCGTTTGCAAGAAACCATAAAGCTAGGGACTAGAAAAAGAAGAATAAAACATCTTTTACGTGCCGACGAGGAGCAAAATCTGCTTGACGATATGGATCGGCCCAGGAGTTGCGCCTCAACGGATTAGACAAAGCAAGTAAAAGATCCAAGATTCCATGGCGACGGAGCCGCGAAATGATTCTTCATACAAATGTAGGAATGGATTTGGTTGATTGGTTCTACTTTGTTTTCTCACACGTCATGGATTTGACCTCTCGATGGATCGGCAGCGGCGGCGGTGTCCATGCCCCGTAAAAACGGCTGCGGTGCTGGCGACAAGTCATCGCGTGAGAAGGGCGACGATCTGGTCTCCCCGAGAAGCGTCCTCGAGGGATGCACGACGTCGAGCGACGTTGACGCCGCCGCAATGACAGACGAGACGATGGGGTTGTCGTCGACCAAGACGGGCGTTGTCGCCGCGCCGTCCACGCCCGCGCCGCCGCGAAACGACGGGCTTCCGGCCGCGTGGAAGGGCGTCATGGAGGCGTGGAGGTCAAGGACCAAACACCGCCTCTCCAGCGGCATCCCGTCAACCATGTCGTCGAAGCTCAGGAGCTTGAGCATCCGCGGCAGCAGCAAGTGGCGGTGGCCGTCGGCGGGGCAGGTGAACGTGGAACAGCACGACCTGTGCGCGCTGAGGCTATCCTTCCGGACCTTCTCGCTGTTGGAGCTGAGGAAGGCCACCCGCAACTTCAGCAAGGAGAACGTGGTGGGCAGGGGCGGGCACGCCAAGGTGTACCGCGGCCTCCTGTCGGACGGGCAGCTGGTCGCCGTGAAGAAGCTGTCGGCGACGGAGAATGACCGCATGGAGAGCTTCCTGTTGGAGCTGGGGCACGCGGTGAACGTACGCCACCCGAACGTGGCGAGGCTGGTGGGCGTGGGCCTGGAGGGCGGCGAGCACCTGGTGTTCCCCTTCTCCCGCCTGGGATGCCTCTCCCGCAGGCTCCACGGGGGCTCCGGCGAGGAGGGGGCCATGCCGTGGGAGGCGAGGTACAAGGTGGCCCTGGGCGCGGCCAGCGGGCTGGAGTACCTCCACGAGCGGTGCGCCCGGAGGATCGTGCACCGGGACGTCAAGCCCGCCAACATCCTGCTCAAAGACGACTACGAGCCACTGGTAACCAACATTGGACTACATTGCATATTTGCATTACGTCTTGTTTGTGTTAATTTGTTTTTGTGTGTGTTAATTTGGCTGTTATTCCCGTGCGTGCTTCTTCAGATATGTGACTTTGGGCTAGCAAAGTGGCTGCCGGCCAAGCTGACGCACTACCAAGTGACCATCTTCGAAGGCACATTTGGGTCGGTCGGTCTGTTTGTCTGTCTCATTCACAATCACGCTGATGCAATTTTAATCATCGTCAATAAATTGACTGCTTTGGGATCGAGTTTAAGTAACACGGTCAGGTGAATGAATGAATTAAATCGTAGTAACTATATATGAGATGCTGATGCATGTAGATGTACAGGTACGTGCCGCCCGAGTACACGACGCACGGGATCTTCAACGAGAAGACGGACGTGTTCGCCTTTGGCGTCGTGCTGCTCCTCCTCACCGGCCGGCGCGCCATCGAAGGCAAAAACCACAGCCTCGTTGCATGGGTCCGCTTGTTTCCAGCGTTCAAAATAACATGGACGTGCATCCAACAGCTTTCATCACCTTTGATGTTTTAATTGTGGGTAGGTACGATCCTTCCTCAGCAGCAAGGACGAGGTCTTGAAGATGGTCGACCCCGCTCTCGGAGGTCGATACGACGTGGAGCAGCTCCGCCGCGTCACGCACGCCGCCCAACTCTGCATCCACACCTCGCCGGCCCAAAGGCCACGGATGAGCCAGGTATTCCCTCCGTTCTTTCCGATTTATTAGGTCCACTTGACTAATGGACTGCATAAAACTCTACTATATAATTTGGTTAATCTTAAAATATGAGTTACATATATCATAAATTTTAGCATTACAAAATGTGAGTCCTTTATGGTACATCAAGTGAATTTGGGCCATTTATTTATGTGATTCAGCGACCCAGATGTCATAATACTACAGCAAAATTCGGGTATTATATTAAGAAACTAAATGATACCCCGCGCGTTGCTACCACAATTGGTTGCAATATATTTCAATGCTATTTGGTTGTGCGAAATATAAATATTTAGATTATTAACGCCAGAACCAAAATAATACATGTGACTTGTTATATTTGATTATGTATAGTTGTAAAAACAATTGAATATAAGTAGAATAATAGAAAAAAATATCCCACGCATGATTACATGTGGTGATGGGTCTTTTCCTATGCATGGTTGCATGTTGAGATGTGATTTATTCCATTTTTAATTGTATGGTGATGTGGCAATGATTACATGTTGAGATAAATAAGTTAGTAGGAATGACTCTCTTAGGTATATAGGATAACCGATTCTTATAATTTAGAGGAGTAAACGGCCTCTTATCTTCAACTCCTTATAGTAATTCACATCTCTAACGGTGGCCGAATCTAACTGATTCCTTAAATTTAACTCAAACGAATTGGCCCCACGTGAAAATCTCTCTTCATCTTCTTCTTCATTCTTTTTGTTCTTTCTTCCGGCGCGACCAGCTAGAGTTCTCCGTCTACAGCAACAGCGAGTGATGTTGCTAGGCGGTGTATACATACGCGCCCATGGCGTCAACGACAAGGATGAGGATGCAGAAGAAGATGATTGTGTGGAAGAGAATGGCAATGGCGCTGCTAGCCATGTTGTCGAGCTCCACCACCCTGGTCATCCACCCTGGTCCTCGCTGGTGGCTGTGCACGCACACACAGCAGCAGCACACACATGCATACACGCACAGGGCCGGCCCTGGGGTATGGCCGACGGGGCGACGGCCCAGGGCCCAGACGAGGTGGGGGCCCATGATGGAGTATATATATATACTATAGCCCAGCAAAAAATAGGTAAAAAAATTACAAAAGAAATTAAAGAAAAGAAATAAGATGGCCTATCAGATAGCTAGCTAGCGATCGCTGCTGATCGATTAGCGAACGCGAAGCGTCACGCGCCGTGACTTACGCCAGTTGCCAGTTGCCAGGTACACGACTGCTCGTTTCCTTCGTAGGATAGGTTCGTCAGGCACCGTGAAGCCCGTCGGCCTCCTCGCTCCATCGCTCGGCGCTTGCCGCGTCGCCCTCGCCTCGGCCGCCGCTGGCCTGCTGCCTGCTGGTCCAGCGCGCCGCACGGCAGTCCGGCAGCCCGGCCATCCGGCATACGGCAAGGCGGCACCATGGCAATACGCATACAAGTATACTGTATATATCCGACTACAAGTCTTGAAGTCTGTAAGGCGGCCGTCCCCAATCCGTGAAGTACGTTTGAATGTTTCCATCCATGTTCCTCAGTTCCTGTCCATCCCCAAACCCCAATTTGACAATTTCAGTAGTTTATTTATTCTTTATTTAGTATGTACGTATTCAACTATACATCCATGATCCATCCTCCAATTTCGGTATGCACGAAGTTTTAAAATTTTCTAATCCAATTTATCATTTTTTTTCATTCTATGTACATGTCTAGGGTTCCGATCATCCTTGAAAAGTTGTTTGGTTTCTTATTCAATTCAAAAAATCCGAAGTCTTTGGATGATAGCAATCTACAGGAATGTTGCACTACTTTTGCAAAAGCTTATTCTGATGATAAATCATCTGATGTTGATCTTCATGATTTTGTCTCTGAGTTAAAAGTGTTGTAGGTAACTTTGCCTCTGAGTTATTGTTCTCGATGGAGTCATTTGAATTATTATAGTCAAATTTTAAACTAAAGATGTGTGATTGAAAGTTATTCTTAATAAGTTATAGTATATATAACGCACACGCATACATATATATAGTTTTAGGAGTTAGTACATAGGGGCCCATGTCGTCGAGTTCGCCTAGGGCCTCCCGAAACACAGGGCCAGCCTTGTACACGCACACGCAGCAGTAGCACACACACGTAGCAGTAGACACCTACACCATGTACGATGCCTGCACCAGGTTGCATCTTTCGAGCCACTCGCATATGCGCTCTTTTGCATCGCTAGAGCCTAGCTCAGAAAGAGTGGCCATTCAGCTGTTCCTCCTCAACCTGGCCTGGGAGTGCTTTAAACATCGTGCATGCCAAGATTCTGGTGTAGCCTAGCCTACTAAACATCCAATTTTGCACCGCCCGGACTTGATTGGGCCTCCTGCAGACTACCAAACGCATCATAAATGTACTCTGCCGGAAGACACACGCGCGTACATGAGCTAGCTTGGTCGATTCTCGGCTGCACAAGCACGCACCTACGCACAAGGGAAAACTCATGTATGCGAGACATTGGAGTGACGGAGAACTTGCAGAGCTGCAAATGTACACGGTCGTGGAGACGAGACCGCCACGAGTTGTGAGTTTGATGGCAACGACGTTGGTGTAGGGTGCCCATCCTTGGGCTCGACGGAGGCAGGAGTGTGCGGCATGTGAGCTGTGAGCAAGCGGATGGCTAGCGGAGGCGGAAATGCGGTGTCGTGGATGGCCATATGCATCAGATTAGTAATTTGGTTCATTATGATTAAAATTGCCAACCTGTTCTTGAACCCTTTGATCAACTTAATACTACAAGTCATATTGTGTAGTATGATGTACCATAAAAAAATCCCAAAAAGATACCATTCAAAGTGTTTATTGGTATATATTTATGATATACAACATGTATTATGTTGGTCAAATTATCACTCTACAACACACGCGTGCGCGCGCGCACACACAACCCCTACGTCACTCCCCCGCGGGGCGTCTCGGGTGGCAACCAGATCCACTCAGCCTCATGCACCCGTTTCCCCTCCTCCTCGCTGCGCCGGTGGTCACCTCCAGAAAAGCCCGGGCTGGTCATGACGGGGATTCACCCTTCGCTGCTACTAGGCTCCTCGGAGGGCCTGATCGTGGTGGTTGTTCGCCGGCATATGGTCGGCTAGCGGTGGTGGTTGCATCGGGGCGGCAGACCTGGGCCTGGCAAAGGCGACCTTTCACTACTAGGGAAAACCCTAGTAGTAGCGCGGGTTTTGAGGCTATCAGCAGCGCGGGTGGCCGCGCTACTACTACGGCGCTACAGCTAACTGTTAGTAGTAGCGCGGGTACTATTAATTAGCTGTAGCGCTTTCCTAACCCCGCGCTACTGCTGTATCTTTCATCATTTTCCCCCCGCTTCCTACCCCGTTTCAGTTTCAATAAACTGCAATTTCCAGATACTAGGTACTACTAGATATCAATTTCATAAAGCATTATACGTACTAGGTAGTACTAGATAACAATTTCATATATAGTCAACATGCATCCTGAAGCAGTACTAGGTAGTCTTACAGCCACACATATATAGCAGTTCTACTAGGTATATATAGTCATACAGCCACACACACATATGTAGTTCTAGATGATATCGACGACGATCATCATCCTCAAGCCTGGGCGGTGGGTGTTCCTGATAGTAATTAGGATGGCATGTCCAACACGAAGATTCTTGCCAATGAGGAATCTCTTCCACCCAACCGAGTTTAAGTGTGTGCGACCGTCCGTGTCCATGCGGTAAGTGCAGGTGGTGACGGAGCCCCTTGCGGTAAGGCGTAGTCCAGCTGAGCCTTCTTCATCAGGCTCGATACCACAACTCACAGATAGGCTCTTTGGCAATTTCTGAATAAGAAAAACATATCAATTAATAAATAGCCTTGCAGATACTCTTGCAAATATATGTCTATTAAGTATAGTTTTCTACACTATCAAAAGACACAGTACTACACATTTGTACTAAGCATGAATTCTACTAATAAGTATATATGGATTATCTACACTATTAATAGTTCCTTGGATTCTACACTAATAAGCATGTGATCGGACTCTACACTAAAGCATATCATCGACTAGATTCCAAACAGCATATCATTGGACTCTACACTAAGCATATCATCGGATAATTTGCATTTGTAAGTATAACAATAAAGCATATATATATCATCAAATTACTAGAGTTAGTATAACATACCATATCATGCCGATCGACCATGGTACTTGTCAGGCGGGTCACGAATGGCACCCCGACAAAGTCATCACGTGGCGGAATTATGTCCCATAGGTTGCACACCTCCACCCCGCTCAACCTCATTCTTTGAGCTACGATGGCTTCATGAAGTGGGTCCTCATCATCTTCATCGAGTGGGTCCTCATCATCTTTATCGAGTGGGTCCTCATCATCTTCATCATCGTCCACCAGGTTGATATAAATGACAGCCAGCTTGGGTCTTTCTGCTCTCAAGGAGAAGCTGATCAACTCACCACCAATAAGACGCATGCGGGCGAGGAAACGGGCCCATCCATCTCCTCCAATCTATGACATATTGCGTCCTTTCTCGACCTCCATAGTGTAGGGCCCCCCAGGAGCCTCAAAGATCACAGTGTTTCCTGTCAGCTTGTTGAATTTCAACCTCACATTGCATGGGACGATCTATGGAAAACTGCAAAATGACACAATGCAGTAATGCCAACACTAAAAACAAAATAGTTGTTACATTTCATATAATTTCTTACCGCCGCATGTCGAAAACTTGGCTGGAAGTAGATGCCAAACAGCTTGCCAGTTGCAAGGCTGCTGGCGCACCTTGACTTGCACAGTCGACATGGTGGTGGTGGTGGTGGCGCCATTTTCCTAAAGCAATATGAGCAAAGGATTAACGATCCACTTCACAGGAAAGAAAAACAGTAGCATGTGATATTTTTGGTTCTTCTTCAGTTATATTTTCATAGTGGAACCCGATCCCAAAAAGTAAACAACAAGCTCTCAATTAACTTACTAACACCTTCTATAATAGAACCAACAGCTAGCAGGCAAATGCCAAATCAGCCAACAAGACTCAATTAGCTTACTAACACCTTCTAGAATAGAACCAACAGCTAGCAGGCAAATGCCAAATCTTGTGTATATATCACCGATATCTCTAGATGAAGAGATTCTTCCGCAAGAAGCAATTTGATGGACAATTATAATCCTAAGATCTAGTAACATATAAGATGACAAGGTACCACCTACCAAAGCATTTCAACTAAATTGGCACCTACATTTTGCCAAAAAAATAACTTATTACAAAAAAAACAAAAACATCTAGTTATCCATGTATAGAAAAATAACAATAAAAGGGTGCGTTTCTTTCCAAGCATCTAGCTAGGTCGTGCCGAATCTTCAAAGGTAACGAACTACACCTCACTACGCTGCTGCCTATCCATCTGAAATTCGTAAGCCCTTGCTGCATCTAGCTAGGGCAGCCCTCGGGGGGTGCTGACGAGGAGGGGGATGGCATGGTGACCTCGGTCGGGGGTGCTGACGAGGGGAAGGCCGGTGACTTTCCTACGAGAGGGGGTGACGACAGCGGCCGGCGAGGGGATCGAGGGCGGTCGGCCAAAGGCGCCCGGCCAGAGCTCGCGGGCAGTGACAGAGTGGGCGGCGAGAGGGTGGAGGAGCAGCGGACGGGGGGCGAGAAGGGGGAGGAGCATTACCTGCAGCGGCGGTGCTGGAGGAGAAACCCTAACCGCAGCTGCCGGCGTCGGGCGGAGGGGGACGATTGAAAGACATGAGGGTGCGGGGGGGCGGCCCGCGGGTTTTCTTTTGCTGTAGCAGTAGCGCTGGACCAGGGAGGGCGCTACTGCTAAGCCCAATAGCAGTAGCGCTTTGTCCTAAAAAATGCTACTGCTAAGGCTAAGCATGTAAAAAAACATCAAAAATATACATTGGTCATCATTGATCTTTTTGTGTAGAATCTAAATAGTCAACATGAATCCTCACCTGTATAGGTACAGGTGAAGATTCATATTGAAGCCACAAATCCTACACATATAGTTCAATGAAGACCAAGTGCTCGTGATAGTTTGAGAAGTAACATATTTAAGGTGGTAAACACCGTGTTGCTTAGCAGTATGGGACTAAACTTAATTAGTTGCAAGAGGGGATGATACTTAGCAGTAGCGAGTGTTGGAGAAATGCGCTACTACTAAGTACGTTAGCAGTAGCGCGTCCATGAGAAGGGTGCTACTACTATACCTAATATGGAGGCAACGCCCTGCAATTGTAGTAGTAGCGCTCTTTTCACCTAGCGCGCTACTGCTACTGGGCTATTAGTAGCGCGGTCTTCTGCAGCGCGCTACTGCTAATTAGCAGTAGCGTTTGTTTCTAAATCACGTTGCTGGTAAGATTCTGTGTATAAGGTTTTCTCTAGTAGTGTTTCTCTACCATGGGGGAGGTCGGCCAGGGAGTGGCCCAGCTGTGGTGGCTGGGAGTCATCGATTTCGGGATCTCGTGCTCAGTTCTTGCGCGAATCGATGGGCACACACTGGATGGGGTTAACCCTCTCCGGCAGGCAACGGTGGTGTGGTGCGACATTGAGTAGTGGGTGACTTAGAGCATCTCTAGCAGACCCGGTAAGCCCCCATCCCGCAAAAATTGTTTACGGGCTCCGATAAAACTTTTTTGCGGTACTGCGAGCCCTCCGGCGGAACAGATCCTGTAAACCCGTCTCACAAATGTTTTACGGGAGGAGTTTGCGGGATTTGTTCCGCGCTAGAGAACTCGCGGTAACGTAAAAAAATCATAGGAAAAATATTGCCAAGTGCTTGCATATGAATACACGAAATTTATTTCATATGGGGGGGGGGGGGGGGGGGGGGGGGGGGGGGGGGGGGGGGGGGGGGGGGGGGGGGGGGGGGTATATATATATAGTTCATCATCACACTAGTTCATCACATCCAAAACCATGCGCAATATACGAGGTAGCAAGTTTAGCCTTACAAATGCGCGATCAAACAAAACAAAAGATGCTCAAATGACCACCGGTCATAGAGAAATCAAGCAACATCCTCATTGTTGTGAAGATCGTTGCCACCACCACTGCCCTTAGCACCTCAATCGCCATCATCTGCATGGACTGGAGAGTGAGGACCACCATCTTCATGAACTTGGACCGGAGAATGAGCGCCACCATCTTCAACTTGGACCGGAGAATGAGCACCACCACCACCACCACCATCCACATGGTTTGCCGAAGCACCAACCCCACCTCCATCACCATTGTCGAAACCAACACCACCTCCACCACCATTGTCGAAGCCACCACCAGCCCCAATGCCAAACCCTCCACCACCTCCAAACCCTCCACCACCTCCAAACCCAACACCATTGCCTAACCCTCCGCCACCCATGCCGAAGCCACCACCACCAACATTACCGAAAGCTAAACCCCCTCCAAACCAAACACCACCACCGACCATAAGATTTTGAAGTTCCATCTTTCTCACGCACATGATCTCCATTCTTTTCAATTCCCAAAATTCTCTTGTCATTCCATGCATGCCCTCCGGATTCATCTTCATGAACCGGTCCTCCTCTGCAGTCCTCTCGTCCTTCCTGTTTTGCTCCTGTAGGGCAATCTTGCGCTCCTCGAAGGCACACCTCTTCTCCTACTTCTCCTCATTGTGCTTCTCTTTCTTGTCGGCCATGGCCACTTTAGCATCCCAATGCTTTGATAACATGTTTGCTTTCATCTTTGCCATCTCACCATTTTGATCTCTCAAAGTGATTGCCTCGTCCATCCTCTTCACTCTTGCTCTCTCCTTCTTGTTTCCATCCAGTTTGCCCTTTTTCTCCCTCCTCTTGGTGCATCATCACTATCATCATCCTTATCTTCCAACTTGATGAAGGCGCCTCTCTTTGGGGGAAGCTTCCTTGTCACTTGCCCTCCACTTCTCACTATCCCGGAGCAAGCACCAACAATGATGAAGAGTGAATGACCGGCCGTTTAAACCCGTGGTTTTCTTGAAATATTCATTGGTGATGCGATCCTACACATAGACATTGAGGCAAGTATGAGCTCAAACTCTTCATATATATCAACTCGAACAAAGCCAACAAGATGAAGAAATACTCACATAATCATCAATAGTGACGCCACTTGGAGGTGCATTCCGCACTTTCTCCAAGCACCCACTCCAACGGCCACAAGTTTTGTTGATGATGTCCCAATGCCCTTGAAGTGACTTCAAGGTCCAGTCGGAAGGGAACGACATGATTTGGTGGTATTTGTCCTCGATCATTTGCAAATAATTTCCATAGCTTCGATATTTTCCGAACATGGCGTCAACTGAGGCACTCTCCCATGCTTGAATCAAGCACACATCCTCCATCTCGTGTAGTTTCTTGTCCTCCACACCCTAGCATCGTAGTTGGCATCCTCGGTCACTTGCACTTCATCACCACCATCATTCGCTTGATCCACCTCCGCCTCGACCTCCATGTGAGGCACATCGAAATCGTAAAGGGGGGCACTCAAATCCACCGCACTCTCGGCCAACATTTTGGTATATGTGGAGGGCACACTTTGGCTACAAAATTTAATGGGTAAAGCTCAAACAAGTGTTCCAAACGGGCTAAGCAAAGATTAGCCGAGAAAATCAAGCAAAAGGGTAAATTTTGTACTTCCGGGTCGTCTCATCGAACATGTGGTAGGCGTGACCAGTGGAGTCGCCGTGAATGGGGAGGTCAAGGCCGGCGGGAGGCGGAGGAGGAGCCCGACTTCTTGCCGTGATCGCCTTCTTCCTCAGGGGCTTCGCCCACTCACCGGCTGAGCCGGTGGAGGTGGTATTATTCCTTCCGTCGGCAACCTTGACAGGAGGAACCAGAGCGGGGCCGAAAGAGGGTGGTGCCCGCCGGTTGCGCCCCCTTGGATGAGGTGGTGCCCTTGTCGCTTCCTCTTCATGGCGGCGGCGGAAGGTGTTGGGGCGGCGCTAGCATGAACTGCCGAGGGAGGCATGGGCAGACGGAATGACGTCATTGGATGTGGCAGCGGCGCATGATATGGGGCACCCGGCAGTTGCAGGTACTCCGTCCGGACGTTTTTCGGTGTGGTGAGGCCGGACGACGAGGTCGGAGGCGAGATTGGAGGTGGCGGCGACGCGGGAGGCGGGAACAGAAGCGGCGGAAGTTGGTTCGTGCCAAGGGAAAGGGGATCCTGCAAAAACAAGGGTAAGTCCCATAGATATGGCAGAAATGGGACGGGGTTTGCAGGACTCCGCAAAACAATTCGGGATCTAATCGGCCGCAAAATCGCATCCGTCCTATACACCGGCGGTTATTTTGCCGGATGGCCCGATTTACAGGATCTGCTAGAGATGCCCTTAGTCCTAACGTCTAGCCAGTGTCTGCATTCGCTTAGGTTTGGGTTGCCCCGGCCAGGGCTTTCTAAGGGGGGCGGATTCGGCGCTCGTGGAGTGAATGGAGAGGCTCTGGTGCGGAGGTGGTGGTTATTAAGGGAGGGCGCCATGCGAGGAGGTCCCAGACGTGGTGGTTCTCATTGGTCGACGCGGTTCTGGCCAGTTTGGGTGTGCAACGATCGTGGGCTTGCTTTGGCGTCTCATGATTGTGGAGGTCACTAGTGCGGTGGATTGGTGATTAGGTGGTGGCGGCAGGCTAGATCCGGTCGGATCTGACGGAGGATCATTGGAGGGCTTGTTGATGCATGGAGTGAAGGGCTCGGGAGGTTGGTCAGGACGAAAGTCTTGTCTCCGACCGTGGCTAGAACCGGCGATGATGACACTCTCAAATGACATTTCCTTCTTGTTGGAATCATCGAGGCGATACTCTCAGCCCCAACTTTCCCAGCTTCTAGGGTAACCCTAGATCCATTGAATTGGACGATGGTGGTGCTTTGGCCTCGTGTCCCTTCTTCGGGGCTTTGTCTATGGAGTTGGCCATTGCCAAGCGGGACCGGTGGAAGACGGTGGCGATGGCATTGGGTCTTATGTGGCAACGATGACAGTGGTGAGAGATGGTAGAGGCATGACAATGGTTGCGGTAATCATCTCTTCTTCGGCGTGTCCGTGGAATTGTCTCGGTTTGTTTGTTGTTGTGAAGTTGGAACTGTGACACAGAGGTCCTGGTGGCGACGATTACCTGCAACAGGTGCTTTTTCGGTGGTCATTCACGGCGCTAGCCTTGTATAGTTCTCCTTCATGGTTCTCCTTCATAAACAGGTGTTGAGCCTTGGCATGGTCTTCACGTGGCTCCACAGAAGCTCTTTAGAGTGGGTTAGGTCAATGGTCGTTAGTTACGAAGTCAGAGTTGTGCTCGAGGAGAAGGGATAGTGATGATGATCATGTCAATGTGCTATCTCGACGAGCTCTCTTTGTAGAGGTGTGTTTGTGGTATCTTGTGTGTGCTGCTCGGCAGATTGTGACGTTTGTGCCCAATTTTCCTAAATTAACTGGGCAGTACTCTTTTGCTTAAATAATGAATGAGGCGAATCTTTTGCCTCCATCTAAAAAAAAAAACTATCAACTGACAAATGTGCTTAGGCCTTACTAACGGAAATAAAGGATGTCATTTATTATGTAGGCGTAGTCGTGTACTAATTTTTATTTGAAGCTTTAAGTCGTGTTAGGAAAATTTTCACAAGAATTTTGTAAGGCTACCCAAGTCTTGAAGTTTCCAAAATTCACAGGTTGCAAGAATCCTCAGAGAAGACCAAGAAACCCTGCAACAAATCATGATGCACGAGAGAGCAAACAAGACAGAGCTACATGAAACAGACGGCTATGAAGCGCCCACGCCAAGGACATACCTCCACGATCTCAGTCGCCACAAGGCGCTAGCATTTGACTTCTAGATGGTGCCCCAGGAGAAGATTAAATCTTTTATCGGTCTAGAACCTGCATTAATTTTGCGTACTTGTTTATGAAATTGTATGCATCACTCGTAATGTGCATGTTGCCTAAACGATTGCTAAATTACTGCAAATATGATGTACACGTAGGCCTGGGTTGAGACATGGGGATATTTTTAGGAGCTAAAATAAACCTGATAGGATTATTTTTTTGAAGGTTGAACCTCCTGGCCTCTGCATTTATGGATTTTTTTAGGCAATCTTTTTTTGAGAGAATTTTGAGGCAAATTTATGGATGTACATAGCTAGACCAGACGGGCCCGAACTTTCTGATAAGATTTTTTTTATTGCGGATTCTACTTGGGCCCAATTAACATTCACATGCGCCATGAGTTTCACCGGCCTTGTGATATGTTGTTTTGTCCATGCGTGTTATCAAACCTTCAAGACTCCTCTCTCCATCAAATTTTACGGAAAAATACCAAAGATACCAAGCTAGAGAAATGTGCCTCCCCCTTCCCCAAAAAACCTTTTAAAAAATTCAACCATCGGCCAATAATATACAGAAAAAATAGATTTCACAGAGAAGAGCGGCACGGCAAGGTGTTTGTTCGTTTCTACTCCTTTGGTCCTAACTAAAATTGAGACACTTATTTTAGAATGAAGGGATGACGGGAGTGGTGTTTACAATGGGCAGTTCTTTCATGTACGATGGATAAATATCTCTTCGACACGTACATCCACCATCGATCCTAGTACTGCCAGTCGGTGCGTTCTACAGTGACCTCGGTTTTTCTTTTCGGCATGGATCAGTGGCGACCTCGATCGATCGGCTTACAAACATGTAAAGTGTCGGAAAACGTACATATAACCTGTGTGTTTGGGACCATGAAAGCTAGCGTTGTCCATAAGCAAGGATCTCGCCCGTCATTAAGACATCCTGCCTCCATTTTCTAAGCCGATCAGCATCAGCAGACGCCGCCATGAATGCATCGCTCTGGTTCTGGTTGCGTTTGGTTCGCCTTCGCCATGGCCTGGATCATGGAGCTAGCTCACGTACGTACGTACAGACGTACAGTCCTGGCTACTACTACTACTAGAGCCACATTCAATTGCATCGGCCAGAAAATCAGGTTGGGGCATGCATTGCAGTGTTAGTACAAACCAGGCCTGACCGGCCATGAATGAATTAAAATCACGGGCGCGGCAGCTGCATGCAGACAAGCTAAGCGCATCACCAGGGCTCATGTACTACATGAAACCTCGAGCGATCTTCAGTTTACTCGAACACCAACATTTCCATCCATGGGTGTTCTCCCCGCCAAAGAAAAATAAAATAAAAATCCAGGGGTGTTGAGAGCTAGCCGTGCACACCATACAAACAAAGCCCAAGATAGACCCACCTCAAAATCCGCCGGCGTGCGCCTTGTGTTGTCAGGCGCCAGAGGACATTTTTTTCTTGAAAGAGCTATGGCGGGCTTACACCGGCCTGAACCATTTTCATTATCATAATTAAGACTGAGATACACAAGTGTAGCACCCAGCACACACAAGAAGGAATAAGGGACAACAGAGAGGAACCAGGAAACAAGCTGCGACAAGCAGCCAACACCAAGAATTTAGCACCCATCACCACTAGGCTAACGGAGAAGAGCAGGAGCTAGCTTTGTTGGATCAGTCGAAAGGAGATTCATTGCCGAGAAGACGTAGAGAGGAAGTCACCCGCTGCCCTGCGATCACTCACACCTTGAAGAGCTAGGAAGTCGCAGCCATTATCGAAGGGCATCACATTGCCTAGCCACGTCGCGACAGAGAGAGCCACTGACCATGCCGAAGGGCAATGCTCCGCCGAGACAGCATGTGCACCTCCTCTAGGCCACACCATGGTCACCATCACAAATAGAGGGAGCCAGAGCACTATGCAAAGCAACAAAACCTCACGCGCAGTCGAAGGGCACCGAACACCGAGACCTCACCGTCGCCACGAGCCCCCAAGAGAGGTCAACCAACAGCACCAGGATGACCAAGGCACCAGTCGCCGCCACAGATCACTTCCACCGCACCACCGAGCATACTAACCACCCAACAACCTCTACTACCCAGACATCAGACAACCGACCGCGGATCCATGGCTCCAAAACAACGCCCTCAAGAGGGGAAACGCCATCGAAGATGCCATCGTCGTCCGATCCAGAGAAGGATCTTAGGCTTTCGCCCGGTGCACATGAAAGAGCAAGCATGGAAGCTCCCCAATGACGCCTTCATGAAGGGAAACGGCGCCCGAAGGCATCGCCATCATTGTTGCCGACCAGGTCGACACTAGGCTTTTGCCTGGAGCACCATCTTAGTCTTCTGAGCCGGCCGCTGAGTCCGACAGTGCAGACCTCCCCACCCTCCAATCAGACCATGGCGAGCGTCCCCGCTAGGCCAGAAGGAGGCATCCGAAGCCACAGTCGCTCACCTCGAGCCCCTGTACAACCGGAGTCAGGGTAGACCCTTCTGCCCACTACATCCAATCCCACGCCGTCAACCACCACAACCAACCTCCACCAGAGCAGACCCCGCCGGGCAGCACCACTGCCAACCCCCCATCCGCAGCCCCGTTGACCGACAGCCGAGCAAGCCGCCACCTTAGAGCAGCCAGATCTGGGAGCAGAGGAACCCCCCCCGCCCCCCCCCCAAGACCGACCAAGGCAGCAGGCCCGGGCCACCACGCCTCCAGATCGCTGTGCTGCCCAGCACCTCCGCGTCGACCCGCCATCTCCCGTACGTAGCCACGGACAGCTGGCCGAGGAAGCCGCCACCCCAAGGGAGCCAGATCTGGCGTTGGAGCTCCCTTGGACAAAATAGCGGCCAATCCCCACGCGGCCAGCCACCCAAGCCACCGCGCCGCCCGCGTCACCTCACAGCGCCACTGGACACACACGAGTCCCCACCGCCAGACCGCTTCCCGCGCCGCCATGTCCCGCCGGGAGGAGGAATAACCGTCCCCGCCGCCGCCAGCGCCGCGCGGGCTTTGCCCGTCGACGCCCTCCGGCGGCGGCGGGAGGAGAAAGAAGGATGAGGGTGGGAGGAACCGGCGGCGGCTAGGGTTTCTCCCAGGCCGCCCGCGCGGGAGCGATACGGGAGCGGGGGGGGGGGGGGGGGGGGGGGGGGGGGGGGGGGGGGGGGGGGGGGGGGGGGGGGCACCAGAGGACATCTCCCACTCAGATCTCCTTGTGTGTTGTCCTTATGCTTGCGAGGTCTGTCTGGTACCATATATCTTGCTGCGTGCGGGCCTACACCGGTTCACCCCTATGGCGACTTGTTCAATTCATGAATGGCTCCAAGAGCTTCGTTCTCTGGTCATCATCATCACCTTAAGGTTCTTATAGTTAAAGAGGAACAAGCAGGTGTTCGATAATGTCGCGGCGCCGCCCGGGCTAACCGGTGGCAGCGAGGTCAGGGGGGAGGGGAGAGCCGTCAGCGATATAGGGTTTGGAGCCACCCGAGTCGCCCAAGAGGGGCGAAGAAGGCGAGCTACCTTATCGACACACTCAGAGCATCTACAACCACATATGACAAATATGGCCCCTCAAACGCCCGCGAGCGCGCCCGGACGCGTCCGCGGGCGGTGACCGGGCACGCCTCAAATTTCACTTCTTGCATCCGGACATCTCATACTAGATTCTTATATCTATACAAAGACATGCAAAAGAAATAGAACCTATGTACTACGTCGACCCTAGCTAATTCCTCGTCGGAGATCACGACGATCTCCGTGCCCGGCTCTGGCAGCATGGGCGGCAGCTGCAGCTCCGGCTCCTCTGGCTGCTCCGCTCCGGCCTCCTCCGCCTCTATCTCCGTGTCGAGCTCGGCGAAGAGCACGTCGGACTCCGCCTGCTCCCGCCGGAGGAACCCCCGTTGGCCTCTACATAGGCCTCATCCTGGATGGACTCCAAGATGGCCTGCTGCTCCGCCATCTCGTCGGACTGGGCGACGGCGAACTCCGCCTCCGCCTGCTCCAAGTTGAAGGCCGACACCTGCTGGTCCGGCTCCTCTGACTCCTCCACATCCATCGGAGCCATCTCATCCTCCACCTCTTCACCCCGCTGCTCCTCCTCCTCCTCCTCTGGCTCCAGCGAGTCCGAAGGCAGCCCAGCAGCGATGCGGGCGGCGCGCGCAGCTTGCCTCGCCCGGATCTCCTGTTGGATCTCGTAGCGGCGCTCCGACGTCAGCATGGCGTAGTAGGTGATCTTGCTCCGGACCATGGCGGAGTGCC
Source organism: Thinopyrum obtusiflorum (assembly GCA_036873465.1). Lineage (NCBI taxonomy): Eukaryota > Viridiplantae > Streptophyta > Magnoliopsida > Poales > Poaceae > Thinopyrum > Thinopyrum obtusiflorum. Next base: position 166,903 of record JAAAWM010012211.1, on the reverse strand, counting down.
GGAGCGTGGGCGAAGCGTCTGATCGTGGGCAGAGCGCCGGAGCGGGAGAGGGAGGAGGTGGATGGGTTCGGATTGACAGCGCGGAGAGGGTGGATGGGGATGGGTTAGGGTTGCAGGACGCCGGCCGGCTTAAATAGTCGGATCTGGTCTTGGGTGGCGAGCCGGAGCCGCCCACGCGGCGTTCACACCGCGGTGACGGACACGGCGTCCGTCAGACCGCCTGGTTTCCGGGCGTTTCCGCCTGGGACCCCGCCTTCAGACCGACGTGGCGGGTGTGTCCGGACGTCCCCATATCCGTCCCGTATTTGGGCTGAATATGGGGTGCCGGTCAGCCTGGGCGTTTGAGCGGCCGTTTGAGGGGCCGTCTGGGTCAAAAATTCGTGACTGGATAGTGACCGAACAGCCCGCCTGAGCGTATGAGACGGGTTTAAGATGTCCGGGTGTAGATGCTCTCACCGAGCTCACTCAAACGGAGCATGCAATGCAATACATCAGTGTCTGGCTCAGAGGCATGCACGCACAATGCACTGCTAATTTTGTACAAACCAGGCTTGGCCGGACCTGAAATACAACACTAGTGTCGTGCGCGATCTGGAGCTGCCTACGTGAAAACTGAAAGCCAGCAGTTTCTGTACACTACCCAGCGAGGCATCCTCGATGCAGGAGCTCTTCAGCTAACCTGCTGGCCGTTGTAATTTGAGGGGCTGTTTGTATTGTGACTATGTTTGCCTTGTGTTGCCACATTACTTTTTGCCACACTTGTCATACTTGCCTAACTTGAGTTGCTTAAATTGTTAGCCACACTTTAGCTTGCCTAAGGGAATCTTACCACACTTTTTGTGTCTATAACATGTGGGGTTCACTGCTCATAAAAAAATTCTTGCCTTAGGTGTGGCTAGAACCAAACACCCCCCTAACTTGGTCATACTTGCCTAAGATGAGGTGTGGCGAAATGTGACAAAATGTGGCTAGAAACCAAACAACCCCTGAATAACCTACCTCTGGCGACAAGCATTTATGCACCATGTCCCCTGCCTGCATGCCTGCCTGCATGGCCGAACGAAGCAAACAGGAATGGCAATGTATGTGCCTGCAGCCGCGTCGAGATGTAACAGCCATTGAGGCATTGAGCCATGGAGTAGATCAAAGCTGAACCATGCAGCTGCACTTACAATCTGTCTGTGTGTTCACATTTACAAATTGTACGCTCAGAGTTGGATTATGCATTATACATTTTTTTAAAAAGGAGGAATCACCCCCGGCCTCTACATCTGGGAGATGCATGCGGCCATATTATTTATTATTCACAAAGATCTTACAAAGAAATACAACAGTAAGCCCGAGGCCACCATCTAAACGACATCTGTCGCTACTCCTATCATCTTGATGAAGGTGTGCCAAATGTCCGGGCCAAATACCAAACAGACATCACACAAAAGTCTAACATCTAACGCTGGATGCCCCATCCAAAGCCACACAGACGGGACTCGGCAACACTCCGGTCCGGCGCACTCTCAGTGAGTACCACATGCACACGCTGCAAGGGCCGTCACCTCCGTCTTCCTTCGATCCATCCTCAATGCATGTACTGACGTATCGACCTTGTCAGGCCTCTCTGCCATCGACGCCACCACGACGCCAGACAACGTCGACCTCTTGCGCGTGTCCATCGCCACATATCTAACGCCAAGCCTCCACTGCTCCATGCCGTCGAGAACCGCCGCCATGAGTATGTAGAAATAAACACCGCTCCACCGAAGAAGCCATCCGCTGGTCCCTCGAGCGCGAGTGCAACTCCAAGAATGCCGCCCCCAAGGGGGTAACGACACATGAATGCCGCCGTCATCCGATCAGCTGATTTAGGATTTCCTCCGGAGGTATTGGGTGGGGTTGGGAGCTTCACCTCGATGGTCTCTGTATTTGGATGGATTACATGTGACGGCAGGGGTTGCATCCACGCACCTGCATGGCTTCAGTCTTTGTGATTTGTCATACTTGTTGGAGTTCACTGCACTGGAAGCTAGCTAAACCAGTAGCAGGCCATGCTATCTAGGGAACGGAGATGAGAAAGGCGGTGAACCAAGAGCCATGGTTATTCTAACCTACCCTGATGCTGATGCTGGGATATTATGGTAAAGCAGGGACAAGTAATGCACTTTTTGTCTCTCTTGTTCCAACCCATCATCGTTAGGAACAAACAAACCACAACCAAACAAGAGCAATGGAGATGCTCATCCCAAATGCTGTGCCAAATCCTCTCCTCACTTTTCTCCTTCCTGAAAATAAATGGCACCTTTTGGCTTTTGCCTCTCTTCTCCCCAGGAAAGCCGGACAATCATCAGGACCAGGACCAAGGAGGAGTGGCGCTGTGGAGATTCGTGCACGGCAACCGTGGGCCCACCTGTCAGTCAGAACACTGTCACTGCTTTGGCCTTTGACCCTCCCTCTATTGTTGCACCGCACCGGTACTGCTGTTAAAAGCGGGGGGCCGACTGAGATGTGGGGTGAAGCGTTACCACCAAGCCAATGTACTGACATGTGGGGCCAGGCCTTTCGCCACACGCTGACTACAGTGAGCCGGTGCTGCCGATGCGGAGAACAGGTCCTCATGGGACCAGGTCCTAGTGGACTCTCTATGTCAGTGAGGCAACAGGCCAGAGGTGGGAGTGCTTCTTGCTAGCTGGATTCACCACGCGCTGCCGTGGGAGTGAAAGCTAGAGCATGTGGCTTCCACACCAAGGCTTGGAAATTTCAAGGTTGATGTCCACCACTCTACACCAGAGCTTCTCTCTCATCATCCTACTGGTGATCACTCGACCCTCTCCACGTCAGGAGGAATTAGGCTGCTCCCAGCAAAGAGAGTAACATTCATTTGAGAGTAACTCCAACGCCCCGACCATTTCGTCCGCCCGCGTCCGTTTGGATCGGCACGGACAAAAAAGTCAGCCCAACGCGCCGACCAAACGGACGCGCGTCCGCTTTTCGTCCGCCTGCCGACCCATTTCCGGCCCATTTTTGAGTCAGATTTGCGTTAGCGCAGACACGAGATGGATACGCGCGTGCGCCCGCCTACTCCTTTCCTGGCCCGCTGGTCGGTGGCACATTGGCCATCCTCTCCCATTCCAACAGCAAACCTTCGTCCGCCTCCTTCGTCACCGACGCCACCGCCCATTTTTCCGGTGCCTCTTCCAGCTGCCGGTGCCGTAACATCCCCCTACAACGCCGCCATCTCCCACATCGCCGCCACCGCCATCTTGCCGCTGGGGAACCGAAAGCTTCCCGCCCCCGCTCCCCCGACACAGCCGCGACCGCGACCAAGAAGCCGCCTCGCCGTCCCGGCCAGATCCTTCGTCCTGACACCGGCACGCTCGTCGGACGCCGGCACGCTCGTCGGACCGCCAGGGCAGCTAGCTGGTCCGAGAGCGGCGCAACTCCCTACGCCGACCGTCTCCTTCGTCGACGCCCGCAAGCTGTTCGACAGTTTGCCAAGGTACAAAATGGACTCCGCCGACGAGTTCTTTTTTCACAATTTCCTTTGCGACTCCGACGATTCCTCGTCCAATGATGAGGAGGAGATCTTGACTGCCGTGTTGGTCCATCACCATCTCAATAGCCAGCGGCCGTTTGTCCGTGGCTCCATTCCGGGGCACCTACCGGCGTTGAATCACAACCGAGAGAGCGGGCATTTCCTTCTTTGGAAGGACTACTTTGACACAACAAACCCGTTGTTCAAACATCAGAAATTTTGCCGCCGTTTCCGTATGAGTAGGCATCTTTTCAACTGTATTAGAGAGGGGGTGGTCGGCTACGATGACTATTGCGAGTGCAAAGAGGATGTTGTTGGAAAGATTGGCTTCTCCTCTTATCAGAAATGCACTTCAGCCATCCGAATGCTTGCATACGGAGTGCCCGGTGATCTCATTGACGAGTATGTCCGTATGAGCGAGTCTACATGCCTAGACTCCATGTATAAGTTTTGCAAGGTTGTTATTGCTGTGTTTGGCCCTGAGTACTTGAGAGAGACGACTCCTGAAGATACAGCCCGTTTGTTGGCGATGAATGCCAGCAGGGGCTTCCCAGGGATGCTTGGCAGCATAGACTGCATGCACTGAGAGTGGAAGAACTGTCCTTCTGTTTGGCAAGGGCAGTATAAGGGCCATGTCAAGGCTTGCACTGTCATACTTGAGGCCGTGGCATCTCAAGATCTCTGGATCTGGCACTCTTTTTTTGGCATGTCCGGATCACACAATGATATCAACGTGCTTCAGCGCTCGCTGGTGTTTGCTAGGCTTGCCGAAGGCAACAGCCCGTCGGTGAACTTTACTATCAACAGCCACAACTACGACAAAGGATACTACCTGGGTGACGGTATCTATCCTCAGTGGACCACTATTGTGAAGACAATCCCCAACCCTGTCGGAGAGAAGAGGAAAAGATTTGCCCAAGAGCAAGAGAGTGCTAGGAAGGACGTCGAGTGTGCCTTTTGTGTTTTGGAATCTCGATGGGGCATAGTTCGGTATCATGGTAATACTTGGAGCACGAAGAAACTGTGGGAGGTGATGACTGCTTGTGTGATCATGCACAATATGATCGTAGAAGATGAGCGCCCGGAATGTCTCTACAATCAAGGGTTTCAGTTTCAGGGTGAGAATGTTGTGCCTGACCTTGGAGGAGCGGCAATGTTTGAACAGTTCACCCAATTTCATCATGACTTGCGTGATTGGGAAACTCACATGTAACTGCAAAATGATTTGGTTGAGCATATGTGGGCTCATGTTGGCAACCAATAGATGTATCTTTTTATTCGGCTTGCAAAACTATGTGAGACTATTTTTTTCGGCTTGTAAACCTATGCTATTTATTTGGTTGAAACTATGCTATTTATTTGGTTTGTGGACTATATGTTTACTTGTGAAATAACGCAAATTTTGTGTGTGATTTGTTGAAAAAGGGCGGCCAGCCGGCCACGCCGGCATATATGAGTCGACGTGTTGGGCGCACTACCGACCCAAATCTCAAACAGGGCGGACGTCGAGCGGGCGGCCGACCCAAACAGACAAAAAGCTAACCAAAGCGCCGTCTGTTTTGGTCGGCGTGTTGGAGTTGCTCTGATAGAGGATGAAAAAAGTTTAATGATTTAAAAAAAGACAAATAAGTTTGAATGTCTTTACAATAAACTTGACTTTCTTTTGCACTTGTATATAAAAAAATTCACGAATAGATAACCTGTGTGGACTTCTGGGGCAAAAAGATAAAATTTATTTGCTATTATAGGTCACTATTCACACTATTTGACCAGAAGTTTTGTCTTTTGCGAGAAGAAGTCACGAGGATTTTTTTTCTTTTTGTGGATTTTTTTTACCAGTACAATGGAAGGTCAAGTTTATTTCAAACATATTTTTAAAATATGTTGATTTTTTATTTATTTACTAAATTATTTTTTCATATATGGTGTATATACACACATAAACCAAAAGTTCATGTCCGCGTTTGATACTCATAGTGTATACTACGTCTGTATTACATAATATTATAGGCTAGTATTTAGATGATTTCATTTATTGTCGTGCCGAAACATATTATTTGTTATAATACAACATTTGCTCTTTCTTCATTTAATTTTATGTCATCTCATAAAAGTCTCCTACTTCCCATCGGTTGGGTTTATAAGCCGGGCACGGTTCTTAAGGTCTTTGATTAGAGTAATAAAACATGTAAATACGCCACAAGAAATGTATGGTTAGAAACTTGGCCTCTTTCAATGCATTGGTGCTTAGGGCACTCTGGATGCATTGTCCGTTAGCGTGTTGTCATACATAGTGAAAAATTCTGCTAGACAATCATCCCAATGCATTTTAGCTTAGGTGTTGTATCTAAATAATATCGCATTTAATTGTTTTAGGGATCATGTTTGGATCCCAACCTTGTGGCCTAGATGTGGAGAAAGACATTGAGTGATAAATATGGAGATATCCCCGCAAAAAAAAAGATAAATATGGAGATAAGCCACATAAGACCACATCATTAATTATTCAATATAGAGCTAAGAACTGTATTTCCACTAACATACACTCCACAATCTCTATTCTTTTAATATAGTGCCATACTTGCATTTTACCTATGATACTATGCTAAGAACCACGCATTGTTGTCCCTTCCCTCTGCTCCACTTTGTACATGTGCTAAGGCAGGTGCAATTATGCAAATAATGTTATGTGGCAAGATAATTAAGAGGATAGAGAGAGGATGAAAGTGCATGTAGCCCCAAAGTGTAGTTTTGGTAATTAATGACAATATCTATGGCGTAATGTTTTCACTGATATATATTTGAAGGAATATTTCATAGGTGGTGCCTTGAGGATATTGGATGGATTCAAGTACGAATTTCATAGTGATGCATGAAGCATATTGGGCTGATTTAAGAAGAGTTTCATTAAAAGACCCGAGAAAGAGTTCTCATGGTATCCCTCTTTGCATACACCTTGTCTGTGGGGTTAAGTGGCTGAGCCCACTAGGTCCATGGAAATCTCTCTTGACACCCCATGCACACGGTCCTCCTGACCTCTGTGCACACGGGGTCGAGTGTTAAACTCTCTAAATACCCCATGCGCACGGAGCCTAGGGTTTAAGTCTCAGGGTCTCATGTCTAGTGAGGTTACTAATTGGTCTTTGGAGATATCCATTAAAGACATCAACTTTGATTTTAATGCCTAACCAAATATGTTCAAGATGGAGTTCATCGGAGGATCTCAAAGGTTGACATATTTGGGCTTATAAGTATCAAGGTCTCGAGAAGTATGAGAATTAAATCTATAGTATCAAGAGAAGATTAGGTGGATCTCATGTGTTAGCTTTTGGTTGATCATGTCTTAAACTAAGCAACTAGAGTGAATTCATTGCGCCTTTCAAGAGATTGTGATGGAGCATTTAGAAGAGCAAGTGATTACCAATATGATGTTCATGGTGAAACTTGATATGGTGAAGTCTTTGGTGATCTCTTCTTAAATTAATGAAGTGAAAATAAGAGTTCTTTATGGTTTTCAATAAACCAAGATGGAGCATGAAGTAAATATGTTAGCTTACCCAGATGAATCAAGAAGATTGTATACTAGATGGTAAACATACATGCATAAACAATGTATGCATGGGATCAAGTAATCTAGTGGTATCATAAGTAATTGTGAATTGTGTTTTTGTGAAGTAACCCGTGCTATTTTTTTATTATGTCTATGTGGGTTAAGTGTTTCTCTGGCGCCGTCCTTCGCAGTACAACGTCGGGCAACATGGGACGACGCTGAGCCAAAGCTTCTACTACAACCCCGGTCCAACCGCAACTGGTGCAACACAATGCGAACGGCGAGGTCCTCCATGTTGTCCTCAGCGCTAGATCTACCACCGAATGCTGCACTGATGTCGTATGTCGGCATAGATTGGAAGGAAAGGGGATGGGGAGAGGAGGAGACAGAGAGAAGTGGAGTGAAATGAGCTTTGACCGTTGTTTAGGGTTCGTCCACACTGGGGATAAATATGGGGTCGGGTGGGCCAGGGAGAGCCAGTCCGATGTGGCGGACGCGCCAGGGCACATCCGGGCCTCCATGTACCCATCCCAGATTTAGGCTTGTTTTGAAGGGTGCCAGTCAGGCCGAACGTCCGCTGACGGTTGGGAAGCCTGATAACCTTTTTGTGACCAGTCTCTCACTCGGTCGTCCGACGAGTCAGTTTAGCGAGCTTGGGTGTAGATGCTCTAAGCTCACATTGAGGGTGAATTACAAAAAGCCACAACATTCTAAGTTCAATTCTGGATTTGCTACCACATTCCTTGGGCACCCCAAATATCTACCTATTTCCTTACTATTTTCTCAATAAACATTGATGACCGATTTGCGGTAAATTAATAAAATTCTGACTTATCAGGTCCACCATAAGCGCTGACATGGCACAGATTGGTCGCAACATTTCTTGGCCGTTAAGTCGGATGGAGAGCCCACCGGTCAGCACGGTGATACGTCTCCAACGTATCTATAATTTTTGATTGTTCCATGATATTATATTACCTGTTTTGGATGTTTTATATGCATTAATATGCTATTTTATATGATTTTTGGGACTAACCTATTAACAGAGAGCCCAGTGCCAGTCCCTGTTTTTCCTTATTTTAGAGTTTCGCAGAAAAGGAATACCAAACGAAGTCCAAACGGAATGAAACTTTCGCGATGATTTTTCTTGGACCAGGAGACACCCAGAGGGCTTGGAGTGCACGTCATGAAAGCTACGAGGCGGCCACAAGGTCGGGAGGCGCGCCCAGGGGGGTAGGGCACGCCCCCACCCTTGTGGCCCCCTCGTTGCTCCACCGACCTATTTCTTCTACCTATATATTCTCAAATATCCCAAAACCTTCCAGGGGAGCCACGAAACCACTTTTCCACTGCCGCAACCTTTTGTACCTGTGAGATCCCATCTAAGGGCCTTTTCCGGTGTCCTGCCGGAGGGGGATTCGATCAGAGATGGCTTCTACATCAACACCATTGCCTCTCCGATGAAGCGTGAGTAGTTTGCCACAGACCTACGGGTCCATAGCTAGTAGCTAGATGGCCTTTTCTCTCTCTTTGATTCTCAATACCATGTTCTCCTCGATGTTCTTGGAGATCTATTCGATGTAATACTCTTTTGCGGTGTGTTTGCCGAGATCCGATGAATTGTGGATTTATGATCAGCTTATCTATGAATATTATTTGAATCTCCTCTGAATTCTTATAGGCATGATTTGATATCTTTGCAAGTCTCTTCGAACTATCGATTTGGTTTGGCCAACTAGATTGGTTTTTCTTGCAATGGGAGAAGTGCTTAGCTTTGGGTTCAATCTTGTGGTGCTCGATCCTAGTGACAGAAGGGGAACCGACACGTATTGTATTGTTGCCATCGAGGATAACAAGATGGGGTTTTCATCATATTGCTTGAGTTTATCCCGCTACATCATGTCATCTTTCTTAATGCGTTACTCTGTTCTTATGAACGTAATACTCTAGATGCAGGCAGGAGTCGATCGATGTGTGGAGTAATAGTAGTAGATGCAGGCAGGAGTCGGTCTACTTGATATGGACGTGATGCCTATATTCATGATCATTGCCTTAGACATCCTCATAACTTTGAGCTTTTCTATCAATTGCTCGGCAGTAATGTGTTCACCCACCGTAATAATTTCTATCTTGAGAGAAGGCTCTAGTGAAACCTATGCCCCCCGGGTCTATTTTCCATCATAAAAGTTTCAGATCTATAATTTTAGTTTCCTATTTACTTTCTTTGCAATCTTTTACTTTCCGTTCCATAAACCAAAAATACCAAAAATATTACTTTACCGTTTATCCATCTCTATCAGATCTCTCTTTGCAAATAACAATGAAGGGATTGACAACCCCTTTATCGCGTTGGGTGCAAGTTGGTGTTTGTTTGTGCAGGTATTCGGTGGCTTGCGCGTTGTCTCCTACTGGATTGATACCTTGGTTCTCAAAAGCTGAGGGAAATACTTACTCTACTTTGCTACATCACCCTTTCCTCTTCAAGGGAAAAACCAACGCAAGCTCAATAGGTAGCAGGAAGAATTTCTGGCGCCGTTGCCGGGGAGACCCACGCCAAGCCGAGACATACCAAGTACCCATCATAAACTCTCATCCCGCGCATTACATTATTCGCCATTCGCCTCTCGTTTTCCTCTCCCCCACTTCTAAAACGATTTTCAAAAAGATTTGCCTTTTCTTTGCCCCTCTTCCGTTCGTCTTCTTCGTTTGCTTTTTGTGTGCTCGTGTGATTGGATTGCTTTCTTTGTCACGATGGCTCAAGATAATACCAAATTGTGTGACTTTTCCAACACCAATAATAATGATTTTATTAGTACTCCAATTGCTCCCGCTGCTAATGCGGAATCTTGTGAAATTAATACCGCTTTGCTGAATCTTGTTATGAAATATCAATTTTCCGGCCTTCCCAATGAAGATGCCGCATCCCATCTTAATAATTTCGTTGATTTGTGTGATATGCAAAAGAAAAAAAGATGTGGATAATGATATTGTTAAATTGAAGCTATTTCCGTTCTCACTTCGAGATCGTGCTCAAACTTGGTTTTCATCTTTGCCTAAAAATAGTATTGATTCATGGAATAAGTGTAAAGATGCTTTTATTTCCAAGTATTTTTCTCCCGCTAAGATCATCTCCCTTATGAACGATATTATGAATTTTAAGCAACTTGATCATGAACATGTTGCACAATCTTGGGAGAGGATGAAATTGATGATACGAAATTGCCCTACTCATGGTTTGAATTTGTGGACGATTATACAAAAAAAATTATGCCGGATTGAATTTTGCTTCTAGAAATCTTTTAGATTCGGCCGCGGGAGGCACTTTTATGGAAATTACGTTAGGAGAAGCTATCAAACTCCTAGATAATATTATGGTTAATTATTCTCAATGGTATACCAAAAGATCTTCCACTAATAAAAAAGTGCATGCGATTGAAAAGATTAATGTTTTGAGTGGAAAGGTGGATGAACTTATGAAATTATTTGCTAGAAAGAGTGCTCCTATTGATCCTAATGATATGCCTTTGTCTATTTTGATTGAGAATAATAATGAATCTATGGATGTGAATTTTGTTGGTAGGAACAATTTTGGTAATAACGCGTATCGAGGTAATTTTAATCCTAGGCTGTTTCCTAGTAATTCCTCTAATAATTATGGTAATTCCTACAACAATTCTTCTGGAAATTATAATAAGATGCCCTCTGATTTTGAGAATAGTGTTAAAGAATTTCTGAGTTCGCAAAAGAATTTCAATGCTTTGATTGAAGAAAAATTGCTTAAGATTGATGATTTGGCTAAGAACATGGATATAATTTCTCTTGATGTTGTTTCTTTGAAACTTAGATCTATTCCACCTAAGCATGATATCAACGAGTCTCTCAAAGCCATGAGAATTTCCATTGATGAGTGCAAAGAAAGAACCGCTAAAATGCGTGCTAAAAAAGAATGGTTTATAAAAGCATGTTCTTCTAGTTTCCGTGAGAATAATGATGAAGATCTTAAAGTGATTGATGTGACTCCTATTGAATCTTTGTTTTCCAATATAAATATTGATAAAGATGGGACTGGAGATGAGTCAACTTTAGTTAAAAGGCGTCCCAATGATTCGGAGTTTTTAGATCTTGATGCAAAGATTGATAAAAGTGGGATTGGAGAGGTCAAAACTTTAGGTAGCAATGAACCCACTCTTTTGGATTTCAAGGAATTTAATTATGATCATCGTTCTTTGATAGATTGTATTTCCTTGTTGCAATCCATGTTGAATTCTCCTCATGCTTATAATCAAAACAAAGCTTTTACTAAACATATCATCGATGCTATGATGCAATCTTTTGAAGAAAAGCTTGAATTGGAAGTTTTTATCCGTAGAAAACTTTATGATGAGTGGGAACCTACTATTAAAATTAAGATTAACGATTATGAATGCCATGCTTTGTGTGATTTGGGTGCTAGTGTTTCCACGATTCCAAAAACTTTATGTGATCTGTTAGGTTTCCGTGAATTTGATGATTGTTCCTTATATTTGCATCTCATGAATTCCACTATTAAGAAACCTATGGGAAGGATTAATTATGTTCTTATTGTTGCAAATTGGAATTATGTGCCCATAGATTTCATTGTTCTTGATATAGATTGCAATCCTACAGGGACTATTATTCTTGGTAGACCTTTCCTTAGAATGATTGGTGCAATTATTGATATGAAAGAAGGAAAAATTAGATTTCAATTTCCCTTAAGGAAAGGCATGGAACACTTTCCAAGAAAGAAAATTAAATTGCCTTATGAATCTATTACGAGAGCCACTTATGGATTGCATACAAAAGATGATAATACCCAGATCTATTCGTGTTTTACGCCTAGCTAAGGGCGTTAAACAATAGCGCTTGTTGGGAGGCAACCCAATTTTATTTTATGTTTTTGCTTTTTAGTTTCTGTTTTGCTTTGAATAATTCATCTAGCCTATGGTTAGATGTGGTTTTGTGTTTTAATTGGTGTTTGTGCCAAGTAAGACCTTTGGGATAGCTTACGGTGATAGTTGATTTGATCTTGCTGAAAAACAGAAACTTTTGTGCTCAGTCCCGAAATTTTTAAAAATCACAGGAGCGTGATAAAATATTGATTCTTTTTGAAGAAGGTTAATAAACAAATTTATCAGGTCTTCCTAATTGTTTCAGAATTTTTGGATTTAAAAAAGTATTCGAAATATCCAGATTGCTACAGACTGTTCTGTTTTTGACAGATTCTGTGGGGGGGGGGGGGGGGGGGGGGGGGGGGGGGGGGGGGGGGGGGGGGGGGGGGGGGGGGGGGGGGGGGGGGGGGGGGGGGGGGGGGGGGGGGGGGGGGGGGGGGGGGGGGGGGGGGGGGGGGGGGGGGGGGGGGGGGGGGGGGGGGGGGGGGGGGGGGGGGGGGGGGGGGGGGGGGGGGGGGTGAGTTTTGTGTTGTGAAGTTTTCAAGTTTTGGGTAAGGATTTGATGGACTACGGAATAAGGAGTGGCAAGAGCCTAAGCTTGGGGATGCCCAAGGCACACCAAGTTAATATTGAAGGACGACCAAGAGCCTAAGCTTGGGGATGCCCCGGGAAGGCATCCCCTCTTTCGTCTTCGTCTGTCGGTAACTTTACTTGAGGCTATATTTTTATTCACCACATGATATGTGTTTTGCTTGGAGCGTCTTGTATGATTTGAGTCTTTGCTTTCTAGTTTTTCACAATCATCCTTGCTGTACATACCTTTTGAGAGAGACACGCATGAATCGTGATTTATTAGAGTACTCTATGTGTTCACTTATATCTTTTGAGCTAGGCAAATTTGCTCTAGTGCTTCACTTATATCTTTTAGAGCACAATGGTAGTTTTATTTTATAGAAATTGATGAACTCTTGCGCTTCACTTATATTATTTTGAGAGTCTCTAAATAGCATGGTAATTTGCTTTGGTTATAAAATTAGTCCTAATATGATAGGAATCCAAGAGGGATTTAATAAAAACTTTCATATAAAGTGCATTGAATACAATGAGAAGTTTGATTCCTTATGATTGTTTTGAGATATGAAGATGGTGATATTAGGGGGGGGGGGGGGGGGGGGGGGGGGGGGGGGGGGGGGGGGGGGGGGGGGGGGGGGGGGGGGGGGGGGGGGGGGGGGGGGGGGGGGGGGGGGGGGGGGGGGGGGGGGGGGGGGGGGGGGGGGGGGGGGGGGGGGGGGGGGGGGGGGGGGGGGGGGGGGGGGGGGGGGGGGGGGGGGGGGGGGGGGGGGGGGGGGGGGGGGGGGGGGGGGGGGGGGGGGGGGGGGGGGGGGGGGGGGGGGGGGGGGGGGGGGGGGGGGGGGGGGGGGGGGGGGGGGGGGGGGGGGGGGGGGGGGGGGGGGGGGGGGGGGGGGGGGGGGGGGGGGGGGGGGGGGGGGGGGGGGGGGGGGGGGGGGGGGGGGGGGGGGGGGGGGGGGGGGGGGGGGGGGGGGGGGGGGGGGGGGGGGGGGGGGGGGGGGGGGGGGGGGGGGGGGGGGGGGGGGGGGGGGGGGGGGGGGGGGGGGGGGGGGGGGGGGGGGGGGGGGGGGGGGGGGGGGGGGGGGGGGGGGGGGGGGGGGGGGGGGGGGGGGGGGGGGGGGGGGGGGGGGGGGGGGGGGGGGGGGGGGGGGGGGGGGGGGGGGGGGGGGGGGGGGGGGGGGGGGGGGGGGGGGGGGGGGGGGGGGGGGGGGGGGGGGGGGGGGGGGGGGGGGGGGGGGGGGGGGGGGGGGGGGGGGGGGGGGGGGGGGGGGGGGGGGGGGGGGGGGGGGGGGGGGGGGGGGGGGGGGGGGGGGGGGGGGGGGGGGGGGGGGGGGGGGGGGGGGGGGGGGGGGGGGGGGGGGGGGGGGGGGGGGGGGGGGGGGGGGGGGGGGGGGGGGGGGGGGGGGGGGGGGGGGGGGGGGGGGGGGGGGGGGGGGGGGGGGGGGGGGGGGGGGGGGGGGGGGGGGGGGGGGGGGGGGGGGGGGGGGGGGGGGGGGGGGGGGGGGGGGGGGGGGGGGGGGGGGGGGGGGGGGGGGGGGGGGGGGGGGGGGGGGGGGGGGGGGGGGGGGGGGGGGGGGGGGGGGGGGGGGGGGGGGGGGGGGGGGGGGGGGGGGGGGGGGGGGGGGGGGGGGGGGGGGGGGGGGGGGGGGGGGGGGGGGGGGGGGGGGGGGGGGGGGGGGGGGGGGGGGGGGGGGGGGGGGGGGGGGGGGGGGGGGGGGGGGGGGGGGGGGGGGGGGGGGGGGGGGGGGGGGGGGGGGGGGGGGGGGGGGGGGGGGGGGGGGGGGGGGGGGGGGGGGGGGGGGGGGGGGGGGGGGGGGGGGGGGGGGGGGGGGGGGGGGGGGGGGGGGGGGGGGGGGGGGGGGGGGGGGGGGGGGGGGGGGGGGGGGGGGGGGGGGGGGGGGGGGGGGGGGGGGGGGGGGGGGGGGGGGGGGGGGGGGGGGGGGGGGGGGGGGGGGGGGGGGGGGGGGGGGGGGGGGGGGGGGGGGGGGGGGGGGGGGGGGGGGGGGGGGGGGGGGGGGGGGGGGGGGGGGGGGGGGGGGGGGGGGGGGGGGGGGGGGGGGGGGGGGGGGGGGGGGGGGGGGGGGGGGGGGGGGGGGGGGGGGGGGGGGGGGGGGGGGGGGGGGGGGGGGGGGGGGGGGGGGGGGGGGGGGGGGGGGGGGGGGGGGGGGGGGGGGGGGGGGGGGGGGGGGGGGGGGGGGGGGGGGGGGGGGGGGGGGGGGGGGGGGGGGGGGGGGGGGGGGGGGGGGGGGGGGGGGGGGGGGGGGGGGGGGGGGGGGGGGGGGGGGGGGGGGGGGGGGGGGGGGGGGGGGGGGGGGGGGGGGGGGGGGGGGGGGGGGGGGGGGGGGGGGGGGGGGGGGGGGGGGGGGGGGGGGGGGGGGGGGGGGGGGGGGGGGGGGGGGGGGGGGGGGGGGGGGGGGGGGGGGGGGGGGGGGGGGGGGGGGGGGGGGGGGGGGGGGGGGGGGGGGGGGGGGGGGGGGGGGGGGGGGGGGGGGGGGGGGGGGGGGGGGGGGGGGGGGGGGGGGGGGGGGGGGGGGGGGGGGGGGGGGGGGGGGGGGGGGGGGGGGGGGGGGGGGGGGGGGGGGGGGGGGGGGGGGGGGGGGGGGGGGGGGGGGGGGGGGGGGGGGGGGGGGGGGGGGGGGGGGGGGGGGGGGGGGGGGGGGGGGGGGGGGGGGGGGGGGGGGGGGGGGGGGGGGGGGGGGGGGGGGGGGGGGGGGGGGGGGGGGGGGGGGGGGGGGGGGGGGGGGGGGGGGGGGGGGGGGGGGGGGGGGGGGGGGGGGGGGGGGGGGGGGGGGGGGGGGGGGGGGGGGGGGGGGGGGGGGGGGGGGGGGGGGGGGGGGGGGGGGGGGGGGGGGGGGGGGGGGGGGGGGGGGGGGGGGGGGGGGGGGGGGGGGGGGGGGGGGGGGGGGGGGGGGGGGGGGGGGGGGGGGGGGGGGGGGGGGGGGGGGGGGGGGGGGGGGGGGGGGGGGGGGGGGGGGGGGGGGGGGGGGGGGGGGGGGGGGGGGGGGGGGGGGGGGGGGGGGGGGGGGGGGGGGGGGGGGGGGGGGGGGGGGGGGGGGGGGGGGGGGGGGGGGGGGGGGGGGGGGGGGGGGGGGGGGGGGGGGGGGGGGGGGGGGGGGGGGGGGGGGGGGGGGGGGGGGGGGGGGGGGGGGGGGGGGGGGGGGGGGGGGGGGGGGGGGGGGGGGGGGGGGGGGGGGGGGGGGGGGGGGGGGGGGGGGGGGGGGGGGGGGGGGGGGGGGGGGGGGGGGGGGGGGGGGGGGGGGGGGGGGGGGGGGGGGGGGGGGGGGGGGGGGGGGGGGGGGGGGGGGGGGGGGGGGGGGGGGGGGGGGGGGGGGGGGGGGGGGGGGGGGGGGGGGGGGGGGGGGGGGGGGGGGGGGGGGGGGGGGGGGGGGGGGGGGGGGGGGGGGGGGGGGGGGGGGGGGGGGGGGGGGGGGGGGGGGGGGGGGGGGGGGGGGGGGGGGGGGGGGGGGGGGGGGGGGGGGGGGGGGGGGGGGGGGGGGGGGGGGGGGGGGGGGGGGGGGGGGGGGGGGGGGGGGGGGGGGGGGGGGGGGGGGGGGGGGGGGGGGGGGGGGGGGGGGGGGGGGGGGGGGGGGGGGGGGGGGGGGGGGGGGGGGGGGGGGGGGGGGGGGGGGGGGGGGGGGGGGGGGGGGGGGGGGGGGGGGGGGGGGGGGGGGGGGGGGGGGGGGGGGGGGGGGGGGGGGGGGGGGGGGGGGGGGGGGGGGGGGGGGGGGGGGGGGGGGGGGGGGGGGGGGGGGGGGGGGCATCACCCTTTCCTCTTCAAGGGAAAAACCAACGCAAGCTCAAGAGGTAGCACACGGTCATCTCTCTCAAATCTTCTTCTCTTCTTTGAGGGCATTCCAACGAACACTTCGAGTGCATGGGCATAGGTGGTGGTCAGACAACAAGGAATGCTGTCAGGGCAGCATGGAGTGGCCGACGCAGCCGCGCAAAGAGCAGGGATACGATGGCGGAGTGGCCTTGTCCCGTTTGCTCCTGCATCGATGCGTCACCACCTCGTCATGGATTTGGTGGGGCGACGGAGGGTGAGCATGGCCATGCTGGGCTGCAGCGTCCGGGAGGAGTGGGGCGGCCGCATGTCCTGCTCTCTGCCTCCCACCAACAGGAGATGGTGAGGGCCAGCACCAGCCAGAGAAACTCGGGTCACGCTGCTCAGATGGGCGGTGACGCCATCTCAACATCCCACGGGGCAAAACGGAGGTGGTGGGTAGCCTCGGGCCCGTCGCTGGAGCAAGTCGGAGGCGAGGAATGATACGTCCATTTTGCATCCTGTTTTCCTACTGTTATTTATATTGTTTGTATGCATAATAATGCTTTTTGGAGTAATTCTAATGCCTTTTCTCTCATAATATGCAAGGTTCACACAAAGAGGGAGAATACGGGCAGCTGGAATTCTGGACCTGAAAAAGCTACGCTAGGCTACCTATTCTGCACAACTCCAAATGAGCTAAAACTTTACAGAGATTTTTTATGGAATATATAAGAAATAATGGAGAAAATAATACCAGAGGGGGCCCACCAGGTTGGCACAACCCACCTAGGCGCGCCAGGGAGCCCAGGCGTGCCCTGGTGGGTTGTGCCCTCCTCGGCCCACCTCCGGTGACCCTCTTCTGGTATATAAGTCATTTTGACCTTCCCTCCCGGAGGGGGAAATCATCGTCATCATCATCACTAGCAACTCTCCCATCTTGGGGAGGGCAATCTCCATCAACATTTTCAACAGCACCATCTCCTCTCTGATGTCGCTTGAAGCTATGTCGGTATTTCCCCAAAGAGGAAGGGATGATGCAGCACATGGGCGGTAGGTATTTCCCTCGGATATGAAACCAAGGTTATCGAACAAGTGGGAGAACCAAGCAACACAACGTAAACAGCCCCTGCACACAGATAACAAATCCTGGGGGGGGGGGGGGGGGGGGGGGGGGGGGGGGGGGGGGGGGGGGGGGGGGGGGGGGGGGGGGGGGGGGGGGGGGGGGGGGGGGGGGGGGGGGGGGGGGGGGGGGGGGGGGGGGGGGGGGGGGGGGGGGGGGGGGGGGGGGGGGGGGGGGGGGGGGGGGGGGGGGGGGGGGGGGGGGGGGGGGGGGGGGGGGGGGGGGGGGGGGGGGGGGGGGGGGGGGGGGGGGGGGGGGGGGGGGGGGGGGGGGGGGGGGGGGGGGGGGGGGGGGGGGGGGGGGGGGGGGGGGGGGGGGGGGGGGGGGGGGGGGGGGGGGGGGGGGGGGGGGGGGGGGGGGGGGGGGGGGGGGGGGGGGGGGGGGGGGGGGGGGGGGGGGGGGGGGGGGGGGGGGGGGGGGGGGGGGGGGGGGGGGGGGGGGGGGGGGGGGGGGGGGGGGGGGGGGGGGGGGGGGGGGGGGGGGGGGGGGGGGGGGGGGGGGGGGGGGGGGGGGGGGGGGGGGGGGGGGGGGGGGGGGGGGGGGGGGGGGGGGGGGGGGGGGGGGGGGGGGGGGGGGGGGGGGGGGGGGGGGGGGGGGGGGGGGGGGGGGGGGGGGGGGGGGGGGGGGGGGGGGGGGGGGGGGGGGGGGGGGGGGGGGGGGGGGGGGGGGGGGGGGGGGGGGGGGGGGGGGGGGGGGGGGGGGGGGGGGGGGGGGGGGGGGGGGGGGGGGGGGGGGGGGGGGGGGGGGGGGGGGGGGGGGGGGGGGGGGGGGGGGGGGGGGGGGGGGGGGGGGGGGGGGGGGGGGGGGGGGGGGGGGGGGGGGGGGGGGGGGGGGGGGGGGGGGGGGGGGGGGGGGGGGGGGGGGGGGGGGGGGGGGGGGGGGGGGGGGGGGGGGGGGGGGGGGGGGGGGGGGGGGGGGGGGGGGGGGGGGGGGGGGGGGGGGGGGGGGGGGGGGGGGGGGGGGGGGGGGGGGGGGGGGGGGGGGGGGGGGGGGGGGGGGGGGGGGGGGGGGGGGGGGGGGGGGGGGGGGGGGGGGGGGGGGGGGGGGGGGGGGGGGGGGGGGGGGGGGGGGGGGGGGGGGGGGGGGGGGGGGGGGGGGGGGGGGGGGGGGGGGGGGGGGGGGGGGGGGGGGGGGGGGGGGGGGGGGGGGGGGGGGGGGGGGGGGGGGGGGGGGGGGGGGGGGGGGGGGGGGGGGGGGGGGGGGGGGGGGGGGGGGGGGGGGGGGGGGGGGGGGGGGGGGGGGGGGGGGGGGGGGGGGGGGGGGGGGGGGGGGGGGGGGGGGGGGGGGGGGGGGGGGGGGGGGGGGGGGGGGGGGGGGGGGGGGGGGGGGGGGGGGGGGGGGGGGGGGGGGGGGGGGGGGGGGGGGGGGGGGGGGGGGGGGGGGGGGGGGGGGGGGGGGGGGGGGGGGGGGGGGGGGGGGGGGGGGGGGGGGGGGGGGGGGGGGGGGGGGGGGGGGGGGGGGGGGGGGGGGGGGGGGGGGGGGGGGGGGGGGGGGGGGGGGGGGGGGGGGGGGGGGGGGGGGGGGGGGGGGGGGGGGGGGGGGGGGGGGGGGGGGGGGGGGGGGGGGGGGGGGGGGGGGGGGGGGGGGGGGGGGGGGGGGGGGGGGGGGGGGGGGGGGGGGGGGGGGGGGGGGGGGGGGGGGGGGGGGGGGGGGGGGGGGGGGGGGGGGGGGGGGGGGGGGGGGGGGGGGGGGGGGGGGGGGGGGGGGGGGGGGGGGGGGGGGGGGGGGGGGGGGGGGGGGGGGGGGGGGGGGGGGGGGGGGGGGGGGGGGGGGATCCAAGTAGAAAACTTTAAGTGGATCCACATCAATAGATTTTTAGCAAGCAAAGATGCAAGAAGATAGAAGGCATGTGGAAACACAAACAAAAAGACATACGGAAAGAAGGCGAAGAAAAGGCAAATCTTTTCGAAAATCATTTTAGAAGTGGGGGAGAGAAAAACAAGAGGCGAATGGCAAATAATGTAATGCGAGGGGTGAGAGTATATGATGGGTACTTGGTATGTCTCGGCTTGGCGTAGATCTCCCCGACAACAGCGCCAGAAATTCTTCCTGCTACCTCTTGAGCTTGTGTTAGTTTTTCCCTTGAAGAGGAAAGGGTGATGCGGCAAAGTAGAGTAAGTATTTGCCTCGGTTTTTAAGAACCAAGGTACCAATCCAGTAGGAGACAACGCAACAAGCCACTGAATACCTGCACAAACAAACACCAACTTGTAGCCAACATGACAAAGGGGTTGTCAATCCCTTCACGGTTATTTGCAAAGCGAGATCTGATATAGATGGATAAACGGTAACGTAATATTTTTGGTACTTTTGGTTTATGGGACGGATAGTAAAAGATTGCAAAGAAAGTAAATAGGAAACTAAAATTGTAGATCGGAAACTTATATGATGGAAAACAGAACCGGGGGGGGGGCATAGGTTTCACTAGAGGCTTCTCTCAAGATAGAAAATATTACGGTGGGTGAACAAATTACTGCCGAGCAATTGATAGAAAAGTGCAAAGTTATGACGATATCTAAGGCAATGATCATGAATATAGGCATCACGTACGTGTCAAGTAGACCAAAATGATTCTGCATCTACTACTATTACTCCACACATCGACCGACACCTGCCTGCATCTAGAGTATTAATTTCAAAAGAACGGAGTAACACATTAAGTAAGATGACATGATGTAGCGGAATTAACTCAAGCAATATGATGAAAACCCCATCTTGGTATCCTCGATGGCAACAATACAATACGTGTCGGTTCCCCTTCTGTCACTAGGATCGAGCACTGCAAGATTGAACCCAAAGGTAAGAACTTCTCCCATTGCAAGAAAAACCAATCTAGTTGGCCAAACCAAATCGATAGTTCGAAGAGACTTGCAAAGATATCAAATCATGCATATAAGAATTCAGGGAAGATTCAAATAATATTCATAGATAAGCTGATCATAAATCCACAATTCATCGGATCTCGGCAAACACACCGCCAAAGAGTATTACATCGAATAGATCTCCAAGAACATCGAGGAGAACATGGTATTGAGAATCAAAGAGAGAGAAGAAACCATATAGGTTACACACGGTTGGTGTATTTTAGTTGAGTTTAGTTCAAGTCCACCACAACCGGATATTAACAAGTTCCCATCTGCCACATAACCGCGAGCACGCCTCTCGAAAGTTTAAACCATGTAGGGGTGTCCCAACTTAGCCCATGACAAGCTCACGATCCACGGAGACAATCCTCCATCACGGGACATCCGATCAAACTCGGGATCTCGGTGCACAAGACATTTCGACAATGGTAAAAGAAAACCAGCAAGACCTCCCGATGCACTGACCTAGCCTGATAGGAGTCGCACGTATCTCATTCTCATGGTACACCGGATGGGCAAGACGTCGGGTTGGCTGAGACCCTGGCTGCCTA
Source organism: Thinopyrum obtusiflorum (assembly GCA_036873465.1). NCBI lineage: Eukaryota > Viridiplantae > Streptophyta > Magnoliopsida > Poales > Poaceae > Thinopyrum > Thinopyrum obtusiflorum. The sequence goes on along the minus strand of JAAAWM010012211.1, from coordinate 146,046 downwards.
GGGGGCGCTGGACATCGCCCGGTTTGGACCAACACTCATGAGGAGCATTGGCACGTGGGTGGATTAAGAGACCTCGGGGGCCGGCAGGTCCCTATGCAAGTTTTAGTTGTTATTAGGCAAATGGTAAAACCAATGTTGGTTCTTGCTGGGGGGGGGGGGGGGGGGGGGGGGGGGGGGGGGGGGGGGGGGGGGGGGGGGGGGGGGGGGGGGGGGGGGGGGGGGGGGGGGGGGGGGGGGGGGGGGGGGGGGGGGGGGGGGGGGGGGGGGGGGGGGGGGGGGGGGGGGGGGGGGGGGGGGGGGGGGGGGGGGGGGGGGGGGGGGGGGGGGGGGGGGGGGGGGGGGGGGGGGGGGGGGGGGGGGGGGGGGGGGGGGGGGGGGGGGGGGGGGGGGGGGGGGGGGGGGGGGGGGGGGGGGGGGGGGGGGGGGGGGGGGGGGGGGGGGGGGGGGGGGGGGGGGGGGGGGGGGGGGGGGGGGGGGGGGGGGGGGGGGGGGGGGGGGGGGGGGGGGGGGGGGGGGGGGGGGGGGGGGGGGGGGGGGGGGGGGGGGGGGGGGGGGGGGGGGGGGGGGGGGGGGGGGGGGGGGGGGGGGGGGGGGGGGGGGGGGGGGGGGGGGGGGGGGGGGGGGGGGGGGGGGGGGGGGGGGGGGGGGGGGGGGGGGGGGGGGGGGGGGGGGGGGGGGGGGGGGGGGGGGGGGGGGGGGGGGGGGGGGGGGGGGGGGGGGGGGGGGGGGGGGGGGGGGGGGGGGGGGGGGGGGGGGGGGGGGGGGGGGGGGGGGGGGGGGGGGGGGGGGGGGGGGGGGGGGGGGGGGGGGGGGGGGGGGGGGGGGGGGGGGGGGGGGGGGGGGGGGGGGGGGGGGGGGGGGGGGGGGGGGGGGGGGGGGGGGGGGGGGGGGGGGGGGGGGGGGGGGGGGGGGGGGGGGGGGGGGGGGGGGGGGGGGGGGGGGGGGGGGGGGGTGAAGATCATGGTGCTACTTTGAAGCACAAGTGTGGTAAAAGGATAGTAACATCGCCCCTTCTCTCTTTTCTCTCATTTTTTTATTTGGGCCTTTTCTCATTTTTTTGGCCTCTTTTTTTTATTTAGTCCAGAGTCTCATCACGACTTGTGGGGGAATCATAGTCTCCATCATCCTTTCCTCACATGGGACAATGCTCTAATAATGAAGATCATCACACTTTTACTTACTTACAACTCAAGAATTACAACTCGATACTTAGAACAAAATATGACTCTAGATGAATGCCTCCGGCGGTGTATTGGGATGTGCAATGAATCAAGAGCGACATGTATAAAAAATGATGAACGGTGGCTTTGCCACAAATACGATGTCAACTACATGATCATGCAAATCAATATGACAATGATGAAGCGTGTCATAATAAATGGAACAGTGGAAAGTTGCATGGCAATATATCTCGGAATGGCTATGGAAATGCCATAATAGGAAGGTCTGTTGGCTGTTTTGAGGAAGGTATAAGGTGGGTGTATGGTACCGGCGAAAGTTGCGCGGTACTAGAGAGGCTAGCAATGGCGGAAAGGTGAGAATGCGTATAATCCATGGACTCAACATTAGTCATAAAGAACTCACATACTTATTCCAAAAATCTATTAGTCATCGAAACAAAGTACTACGTGCATGCTCCTAGGAGGATAGATTGATAGGAAAAGACCATCGCTCATCCCCGACCGCCACTCATAAGGAAGACAATCAGGGGGGGGGGGGGGGGGGGGGGGGGGGGGGGGGGGGGGGGGGGGGGGGGGGGGGGGGGGGGGGGGGGGGGGGGGGGGGGGGGGGGGGGGGGGGGGGGGGGGGGGGGGGGGGGGGGGGGGGGGGGGGGGGGAATATCACCATCTTTATATCTCAAAACAAATGCAAGGAATCAAACTTCTCATATTATTCAATGCTCTTTATATGAAAGTTTTTATTATATCCCTCTTGGATGCCCATCATATTAGGACTAAATTCATAACCTAAGCAAATTACCATACTGTTTAAAGAATCTCAAAATAATATAATTGAAGCATGAGAGTTCATTAATTTCTATAAAATAAAACCACCGTCGTGCTCTAAAAAGATATAAGTGAAGCACTAGAGCAACTACCTAGCTCAAAAGATATAAGTGAAGCACATAAAGTATTCTAATAAATTCATGATTAATGTGTGTCCCTCTCAAAAGGTGTGTATATAAAGGATGATTGTGGTAAACTAAAAAGCAAAGACTCATATCATACAAGACGTTCCAAGCAAAACACATATCATGTGGTGAATAAAAATATAGCCTCAAGTAAATTTACCGATCGACTGAAGACAAAAGAGGGGATGCCATCCGGGGCATCCCCAAGCTTAGATGCTTGGTTGTCCTTGAATATTACCTTGGGGTGCCTCGGGCATCCCCAAGATTAGGCTCTTGCCACTCCTTATTCTGGTGTCCATCAAAACATTACCCAAAACTCAAAAAATTCACAACACAAAACTCAACAGAAAACTCGTAAGATCCGTTAGTATAATAAAATAAATCACCACTTTAGGTACTGTTGTGAACTCATTATAAACTTATATTGGTGTTATATCTACTGTATTCCAACTTCTCCATGGTCCATACCCCCCGATACTACCCATAGATTCATCAAAATAAGCAAACAACACATAGAAAACAGAATATGTCAAAAACAGAACAGTCTGTAGTAATCTAGAAACTTTGTACACTTCTGTAACTCCAAAAATTCTGAAAAATTAGGATAACCCGGGAAATTTTTATATAAATCTTTTTTTAAAAAATCAGATCAAAAGCATGTTTCTGTGATTTTATAAATTTCTGGCAATGAGCGCAAAAGTTTCTGTTTTTCAACAAGATCAAATCAACTATCACCATAGACCATCCCAAAGGTCTTACTTGGCTCAAACACTAATTAAAACACCAAAACTACAGAGGTAATAATGTGTATTTATTTAAAAACAGAACCAAAAATAAAAAAACATAAAATAAAATTGGGTTGCCTCCCAACAAGCGCTATTGTTTAACGGCCCTAGCTAGGCATAAAACATAAATCTAGGTATTATCATCTTTGGTATGCAATCCATAAGTGGCCCTCATAATAGATTCATATGGAAACTTAATTCTATTTCTTGGAAAGTGTTCCATGCCCTTCCTTAATGGGAATTGAAATCTAATGTTTCCTTCTTTCATATCAATAATTGCACCAATCATTCTGGGGGGGGGGGGGGGGGGGGGGGGGGGGGGGGGGGGGGGGGGGGGGGGGGGGGGGGGGGGGGGGGGGGGGGGGGGGGGGGGGGGGGGGGGGGGGGGGGGGGGGGGGGGGGGGGGGGGGGGGGGGGGGGGGGGGGGGGGGGGGGGGGGGGGGGGGGGGGGGGGGGGGGGGGGGGGGGGGGGGGGGGGGGGGGGGGGGGGGGGGGGGGGGGGGGGGGGGGGGGGGGGGGGGGGGGGGGGGGGGGGGGGGGGGGGGGGGGGGGGGGGGGGGGGGGGGGGGGGGGGGGGGGGGGGGGGGGGGGGGGGGGGGGGGGGGGGGGGGGGGGGGGGGGGGGGGGGGGGGGGGGGGGGGGGGGGGGGGGGGGGGGGGGGGGGGGGGGGGGGGGGGGGGGGGGGGGGGGGGGGGGGGGGGGGGGGGGGGGGGGGGGGGGGGGGGGGGGGGGGGGGGGGGGGGGGGGGGGGGGGGGGGGGGGGGGGGGGGGGGGGGGGGGGGGGGGGGGGGGGGGGGGGGGGGGGGGGGGATAATAGGACATGTAGGATTGCAATCTATATCAAGCACAATAAAATCTACGGGCACATAAATCCTATTTGAAACAATAAGAACATCATTAATCCTTCCCATATGTTTCTTAATAGTAGAATCCGCTAGATGCAAATTCAAAGAACAATCATCAAATTTATGGGAACCTAGCACATCACATAAAGTTTTCGGAATAGTGGAAACGCTAGCACCCAAATCACACAAAGCATTACACTCATAATATTTAATTTTAATCTTAATAGTAGGTTCCCACTCATCATAAAGCTTTCTAGGGATAGAAACTTCCAACTCAAGTTTTTCTTCAAAATATTTCATCATAGCATCAACGATATGTTTAGTAAAATCCTTATTTTGATTATAAGCATGAGGTGAATTAAGCATGGATTGCAACAAGGAAATACAATATATTAAAGAGCAATTATCATAATTAAAGTCCTTGAAATCCAAAAGAGTGGGTTCATCACTACTTAAAGTTTTAACCTCGCCAATCCCACTTTTATCAATTTTTTCATTAAGATCTTCACCCTCCAAATTATTGGGACGCCTTCTAGCTAAAGTTGACTCATCTCCAGTCCCATCTTCATCAAGATTTATATTAGCAAAAAAAGATTCAATAGTATTCACACCAATCACCTTAAGATCTTCATCACTATTATCACAAAAACTAGAAGAACATGCTTTTTCTAGCCAAACTCTCTTAGCACGCATCCTAGCGGTTCTCTCTTTATATTCATCCATAGAAATTTTAATAGCTTTCAGATATTCATTAATATCAATCTTAGGTGGCATAGATCTAATCTTAAAATAATCAATCTTATGAGAAATTCTATCAATGTTCCTAGCCAAATCATCAATCTTAAGCAATTTTTCTTCTACCATATTATTAAAAATCTTTTGAGAATTAATGAAAATTTAAAATTGTTCTCAAGATCAGAGGGTATTTTATTATAATTTCCATAAGAATTGTTGTAGGAATTACCATAATTATTAGAGAAATTACTAGGAAACGGCCGAGGGTTGAAATTACCTCTATATGCATTATTACCAAAATTGTTCCTACCAAAAAAATTCACATCCATTGATTCATTATTATTCCCAATCAAAGTGGACAAAGGCATATCATTAGGATCAATAGGAGCAGTCTTACTAGCAATCAATTTCATAAGTTCATCCATCTTTCCACTCAAAGTATTAATTTCTTCAATCGCATGCATTTTTTTACTAGTAGAAGATCTTTCGGTATGCCATTGAGAGTAATTTGCCATAATATTATCTAGGAGTTTAAAGGCTTCTCCTAATGTAATTTCCATAAAAGTACCTCCCATGGTGGAATCTAAAAGATTTCTAGATGCAAAATTCAATCCGGCATAAAAAAATTGTATGATCGTCCATAAGGGGGGGGGGGGGGGGGGGGGGGGGGGGGGGGGGGGGGGGGGGGGGGGGGGGGGGGGGGGGGGGGGGGGGGGGGGGGGGGGGGGGGGGGGGGGGGGGGGGGGGGGGGGGGGGGGGGGGGGGGGGGGGGGGGGGGGGGGGGGGGGGGGGGGGGGGGGGGGGGGGGGGGGGGGGGGGGGGGGGGGGGGGGGGGGGGGGGGGGGGGGGGGGGGGGGGGGGGGGGGGGGGGGGGGGGGGGGGGGGGGGGGGGGGGGGGGGGGGGGGGGGGGGGGGGGGGGGGGGGGGGGGGGGGGGGGGGGGGGGGGGGGGGGGGGGGGGGGGGGGGGGGGGGGGGGGGGGGGGGGGGGGGGGGGGGGGGGGGGGGGGGGGGGGGGGGGATTGTTCTTTCATAACAAGATTCAAGAAAGCGGCATTAATTTCATAAGATTCCACACTAGTGGTGGGAGCAATCGGAGTACTAATAAAATCATTATTATTAGTGTTGGAAAAGTCACACAACTTGGTATTTTGTTGAGACATCGTGACAAAGCAAGCAATCTAGCACACAAGCAAACAAAAAGCAAACAAAAAGACGAATGAAAGAAGGGCGAATAAAAAGGAAAATATTTTGTGTTTTTCTAAAAACATTTTAGAAGTGGGGGAGAGGAAAATGAGAGGCAAATGGAAAATAATGTAAGTGCAAGAGATGAGAGTTTATGATGGGTACTTGGTAGGCTTGATATAGAACCTCCCCGGCAATGGTGCCAGAAATTCTTCCTGCTACTTCTTGAGCTTGCGTTGATTTTTCCCTTGAAGAGGAAAGGGTGATGCAGCAAAGTAGAGATAAGTATTTCCCTTAGTTAAGAACCTAGGTATCAATCCAGTAGGAGGCACAAGCAAGTCACCAATATATGCACATGCACAAACTAACAAACACTTGCACACAATGCGAATAAGGGGTTGTCAATCCCTTCACGGTCACGAACAAGAGTGAGATCTAATAGTGATAGGTATAAAAGATAAATAAAAGAGAAAACTAAAGTAAATAAAAGAGCAAACTAAAGTAAATATAAATAAATTGCAGCAAGGTATTTTTGGGGGGGGGGGGGGGGGGGGGGGGGGGGGGGGGGGGGGGGGGGGGGGGGGGGGGGGGGGGGGGGGGGGGGGGGGGGGGGGGGGGGGGGGGGGGGGGGGGGGGGGGGGGGGGGGGGGGGGGGGGGGGGGGGGGGGGGGGGGGGGGGGGGGGGGGGGGGGGGGGGGGGGGGGGGGGGGGGGGGGGGGGGGGGGGGGGGGGGGGGGGGGGGGGGGGGGGGGGGGGGGGGGGGGGGGGGGGGGGGGGGGGGGGGGGGGGGGGGGGGGGGGGGGGGGGGGGGGGGGGGGGGGGGGGGGGGGGGGGGGGGGGGGGGGGGGGGGGGGGGGGGGGGGGGGGGGGGGGGGGGGGGGGGGGGGGGGGGGGGGGGGGGGGGGGGGGGGGGGGGGGGGGGGGGGGGGGGGGGGGGGGGGGGGGGGGGGGGGGGGGGGGGGGGGGGGGGGGGGGGGGGGGGGGGGGGGGGGGGGGGGGGGGGGGGGGGGGGGGGGGGGGGGGGGGGGGGGGGGGGGGGGGGGGGGGGGGGGGGGGGGGGGGGGGGGGGGGGGGGGGGGGGGGGGGGGGGGGGGGGGGGGGGGGGGGGGGGGGGGGAGACTCAAATAATATTCATAGATAATCTGATCATAAATCCACAATTCATCGGACCTCAACAAATGCACCGCAAAAGAAGATTACATCGAATAGATCTCCAAGAACATTGTATTGAAGATCAAAGTGAGAGAAGAAGCCATCTAGGTACTAGTTATGGACCCGTAGGTCTATGGCAAGCTACTCACACAACATCGAAAGCGCATCAAGGTTGGTGTAGAGGCCCTCTGTGATCGAACCCCCCTCTGGTGGAGTGCCGAAAAAGGCCCCAAGATGGGATCTCACGGGAAAAGAGGCTTGGGGAGGGGGAAAAGTATTTTTGGTGTGCCCTCTAGTGTAGGGGAGCGCCCCTATGGCTTGTGGACACCCCGTAGGGCTTATGGCCTCCTCTCCAAGTCTCGTGGGTTTCTTTTGGTCCAAGAAAAATCACCGTAAAGTTTTATTCCGTTTGGACACCGTTTGATATTCCTTTTCTGTAGAAGTCAAAAACAAGGGAAGAAACAGAAACTGGCACTGGGCTCTAGGTTAATAAGTTAGTCCCAAAAATAATAGGGGGGGGGGGGGGGGGGGGGTATTAAACATCCAAAACAGATAATATAATAGCATGGAACAATAAAAAGTTATAAATACATTGGAGATGTACCACACCCCCACATGCACACCACCTTGATCTTTAAGGAGGGCATCGGGAAGAACGAAGATGACGACCAGACCACACTAGAGACCGCGGGGCCATTTGGAAGGAGGATGACATAGTGACGGCTAAGTAACTCCTTTCCCCCCTCTCTCTCCCTCTCGCCCCCCACACAAAATTATCAATCCTTCAGCCCACAAGGTTCCCCTCTATTCCATGTTCTTTTGGGATCTCTCATCAAACCTTTTGTCTCTTCTCCTTCCACATGTACAAAATCTCGATGCACACGCATCTCACTTGTTATATTACATGTCTCTATCTTACTCACAGACCTAACTTCTTCCTCTATATACATCCCTCTCTCGCACACTTCCTCTCTCCCTCCCTCTCTCTCTCTCTCTCTCGATTTCTTTCCTACTCTCTCACCCACATATATACAATCTTTCCCGTCCTCTGTCTCTTTCTTCCACTGGTTTTATATCTTGTGTGTTGAGCGCACGCATCTCTCTCCCGCCATTGCTCCATCCCTACAAACTCTCTATGTTTCATTCACACATTGGGATGTGTTCTGAAAATTCCTTTAGACCGGATCATGTAGAGTTATGGTTCGTTTTGTTGCATCCAACAAATTAATAACTATGAAATGCATTTAGATTTTCATTTGAGTTGGATTATGTGAGTTTGAGTGTATTGTGAAGTACTATAGACCTGGTATTCATCTTGGAATTCAACAACGATTCTAAATATTGAATTGTACAAACCATTACATTTGAAGTCAATATCTTAAAATATTTATTTCACAATTACAACAAATAATTAATGCCATGACAAACTAAGAAAATAGATGTGTACTCCCTCCATTTTTATTTAAGTCCGCGTATTAGCATTGGTCAAAGTCAAGTTTTGTAAACTCTGACAAAGTTTATAAACAAAAATATTAACATATACAATAACAAATCAATACCATTATATTCATTATTGAATGTACTTTCACATCATTCTAATTTGTTATGATAAATGTTTATATTTTTCTATAAACTTGGTCAAACTTTAGGAAGTTTGACTTCAGTCAAACCTAATATGCAGAGTAAATAAAATCGGAGCGAGTACTAGTAGTACTCCTAGCTGCTCAGCCCAATCACCCAACATGCCAGACATGGACTAGGGAGTAGTACAATGTTACAAATTTTCAGGTCAGCGGCAAAATCTCCCTCTTCCATCGAGATCTCCCGCGACTCAGATTCGACCAATGCAAAGTTACCATCATACCCTTGGTCGAACATGCCGATGGATGCTGGTTGGTCGGGGGCTCTTTTGGTAACTTCACGTTCACCCCACCCATCCAACCCCACCCCGGCACCGAGAGTACTCCTCATTAGTCCCCATTTTCTATCCCCACCGCAAAATAGATTTCTCCATGGCACCACAGCACCTTCGTGCTCCTCCCCTTCTTCATCGGCGCACTCGTCCACCGCAGCACATCTGCCTCATCGACGATGTCGTACGTTGCACTGGAGTCGGTCCGCCGTCACCGTCGTACACGGAGCTGCTTCCCCGGTGCTGTCTTCCACGGTCTCGGATCTGCTTCCCAAAAGCCGACGCCAAGAGCAGCAGCACCACCGGGGGGGGGGGGGGGGGGGGGGGGGGGGGGGGGGGGGGGGGGGGGGGGGGGGGGGGGGGGGGGGGGGGGGGGGGGGGGGGGGGGGGGGGGGGGGGGGGGGGGGGGGGGGGGGGGGGGGGGGGGGGGGGGGGGGGGGGGGGGGGGGGGGGGGGGGGGGGGGGGGGGGGGGGGGGGGGGGGGGGGGGGGGGGGGGGGGGGGGGGGGGGGGGGGGGGGGGGGGGGGGGGGGGGGGGGGGGGGGGGGGGGGGGGGGGGGGGGGGGGGGGGGGGGGGGGGGGGGGGGGGGGGGGGGGGGGGGGGGGGGGGGGGGGGGGGGGGGGGGGGGGGGGGGGGGGGGGGGGGGGGGGGGGGGGGGGGGGGGGGGGGGGGGGGGGGGGGGGGGGGGGGGGGGGGGGGGGGGGGGGGGGGGGGGGGGGGGGGGGGGGGGGGGGGGGGGGGGGGGGGGGGGGGGGGGGGGGGGGGGGGGGGGGGGGGGGGGGGGGGGGGGGGGGGGGGGGGGGGGGGGGGGGGGGGGGGTGCCATGTTGAGATTTTAAAACTACGAATGCGAACATGCAGAGGAGCAATGAAACCAAATACGGGATGTTGGGGAGATCTTCAAGGAACGTCGCAAGTTAAAGAGGAGCTGCACCGAACCTGTAAAACAAGCTTTGGTAAGTAACAACCTTCCAATTACTTTGACATTGAGAACCTGACTAGCAGTGGTGGATGTTTTGTGTGTACTTGATGGTTTCATTAATGAAATCAGAGGGAGCCCCCTCTTTTGACCATTTTTTTTACTTTGACATGGTATGTGTCTGGTAGCAGTAGTGAACACAGGACCAGACCAGGCTCTGGGCAAGCCCTGAGCCAAAAACATCGTCAAACCACGTTGTCTGCTTGGCTAGGGTTCTTGCCATGCAATCCAGCTGTGTGGCAGATTATTAAACAGTAATAGGCGAGACAAACAATTTTCTGCACACTTGATTAGGCTCTCAATCATTTTTAGGATCTCAATTTACTTAGTGGACCCACCATGTCGTAGGATGAATCTTTTGTAATTTAGTGTTGAAGCTAGTCAGTCAAACACGCCTACAGACGCCCTGGAGATCATCTGGTTGCTGGTTGTTTTGCTACAGCAATCCTTGGCTTAGTGCACCCCTTGCTTGTTTTTCTATTTCTCTTAGCCTTGTGTTCTTCGATGTATATGTCGTAGTTTCTATAAGCTGGCTCTGCTTGATATGTAATAAGCACAGTCTTAATCGTCCTAATGCTTTCCTTTTTAGCTTGATGTAGGAAGTGGGTGTTCTCACCTTGTAGTGTGTGTTTATATTTCTCCTTTTGAATTCACTTCTCCTAGTCCTGTTTATCGGGCTTCTACTTAATGGATCTAGGGAGCTCTGACTATTGATCTAAAAAAGAAGTAACTTCTTCATGTCAGGAAGCAGTTCCTGTGAGGAGGGAAGTATGGTCAACCTCGAGATCATGTTTCCAAAATGAGGCTGGATTACACACAGGGTGCCATTCCCCTAATGATGTCAGATTAGACACAAGGTTCAAATTCCCAGATGATGTTGGATTACTCACAAGCCAGGTGGAGTCGTCAAGTGCTCGTGTCCTCATTGCTCTAGTAAAGGCTGAAAGAAAGCGTGCAACAGCCCTTGAGAATGTAGCTGAGTTCCTCAAGAAGCGAAAAAGAGCAATCAGATGCTCTCTTCACCCAAGCCAAAGAAGAGATGGAAGAAGCCAGAGAGAAGCTAGCAGAGGCAGAGTAGGTTAGGCGTCTCCTGCTATCTAAAACTATTGTCAATACAAATTTTCATTCATAATAGCTAGGTTCAAATGTTTATCCAGTCAACATGTCTGTTGTGATGTCCGTGCATCTACTGAGATGTATGTAAGTCTGTGATGCCGAGATGTGACACAAAATATTTTTTTTCGGGTCATGCAATAATAGCCATTACTTTCCAAACAATAATAGACAAACCATTGGACATGGTATAGTTCACACGCAAGCCAACATTCCAAGTTCAACTTCCACATCAAACTCATATTCACATATATCTGCACATTCATAGATAATGTCCACAACCATGATTCACTTCAAAGCCAAAAAAATGTGAGGAGAGTTATCCCCCCCCCCCCCCCCCCCCCCCCCCCCCCCCCCCCCCCCCCCCCCCCCCCCCCCCCCCCCCCCCCCCCCCCCCCCCCCCCCCCCCCCCCCCCCCCCCCCCCCCCCCCCCCCCCCCCCCCCCCCCCCCCCCCCCCCCCCCCCCCCCCCCCCCCCCCCCCCCCCCCCCCCCCCCCCCCCCCCCCCCCCCCCCCCCCCCCCCCCCCCCCCCCCCCCCCCCCCCCCCCCCCCCCCCCCCCCCCCCCCCCCCCCCCCCCCCCCCCCCCCCCCCCCCCCCCCCCCCCCCCCCCCCCCCCCCCCCCCCCCCCCCCCCCCCCCCCCCCCCCCCCCCCCCCCCCCCCCCCCCCCCCCCCCCCCCCCCCCCCCCCCCCCCCCCCCCCCCCCCCCCCCCCCCCCCCCCCCCCCCCCCCCCCCCCCCCCCCCCCCCCCCCCCCCCCCCCCCCCCCCCCCCCCCCCCCCCCCCCCCCCCCCCCCCCCCCCCCCCCCCCCCCCCCCCCCCCCCCCCCCCCCCCCCCCCCCCCCCCCCCCCCCCCCCCCCCCCCCCCCCCCCCCCCCCCCCCCCCCCCCCCCCCCCCCCCCCCCCCCCCCCCCCCCCCCCCCCCCCCCCCCCCCCCCCCCCCCCCCCCCCCCCCCCCCCCCCCCCCCCCCCCCCCCCCCCCCCCCCCCCCCCCCCCCCCCCCCCCCCCCCCCCCCCCCCCCCCCCCCCCCCCCCCCCCCCCCCCCCCCCCCCCCCCCCCCCCCCCCCCCCCCCCCCCCCCCCCCCCCCCCCCCCCCCCCCCCCCCCCCCCCCCCCCCCCCCCCCCCCCCCCCCCCCCCCCCCCCCCCCCCCCCCCCCCCCCCCCCCCCCCCCCCCCCCCCCCCCCCCCCCCCCCCCCCCCCCCCCCCCCCCCCCCCCCCCCCCCCCCCCCCCCCCCCCCCCCCCCCCCCCCCCCCCCCCCCCCCCCCCCCCCCCCCCCCCCCCCCCCCCCCCCCCCCCCCCCCCCCCCCCCCCCCCCCCCCCCCCCCCCCCCCCCCCCCCCCCCCCCCCCCCCCCCCCCCCCCCCCCCCCCCCCCCCCCCCCCCCCCCCCCCCCCCCCCCCCCCCCCCCCCCCCCCCCCCCCCCCCCCCCCCCCCCCCCCCCCCCCCCCCCCCCCCCCCCCCCCCCCCCCCCCCCCCCCCCCCCCCCCCCCCCCCCCCCCCCCCCCCCCCCCCCCCCCCCCCCCCCCCCCCCCCCCCCCCCCCCCCCCCCCCCCCCCCCCCCCCCCCCCCCCCCCCCCCCCCCCCCCCCCCCCCCCCCCCCCCCCCCCCCCCCCCCCCCCCCCCCCCCCCCCCCCCCCCCCCCCCCCCCCCCCCCCCCCCCCCCCCCCCCCCCCCCCCCCCCCCCCCCCCCCCCCCCCCCCCCCCCCCCCCCCCCCCCCCCCCCCCCCCCCCCCCCCCCCCCCCCCCCCCCCCCCCCCCCCCCCCCCCCCCCCCCCCCCCCCCCCCCCCCCCCCCCCCCCCCCCCCCCCCCCCCCCCCCCCCCCCCCCCCCCCCCCCCCCCCCCCCCCCCCCCCCCCCCCCCCCCCCCCCCCCCCCCCCCCCCCCCCCCCCCCCCCCCCCCCCCCCCCCCCCCCCCCCCCCCCCCCCCCCCCCCCCCCCCCCCCCCCCCCCCCCCCCCCCCCCCCCCCCCCCCCCCCCCCCCCCCCCCCCCCCCCCCCCCCCCCCCCCCCCCCCCCCCCCCCCCCCCCCCCCCCCCCCCCCCCCCCCCCCCCCCCCCCCCCCCCCCCCCCCCCCCCCCCCCCCCCCCCCCCCCCCCCCCCCCCCCCCCCCCCCCCCCCCCCCCCCCCCCCCCCCCCCCCCCCCCCCCCCCCCCCCCCCCCCCCCCCCCCCCCCCCCCCCCCCCCCCCCCCCCCCCCCCCCCCCCCCCCCCCCCCCCCCCCCCCCCCCCCCCCCCCCCCCCCCCCCCCCCCCCCCCCCCCCCCCCCCCCCCCCCCCCCCCCCCCCCCCCCCCCCCCCCCCCCCCCCCCCCCCCCCCCCCCCCCCCCCCCCCCCCCCCCCCCCCCCCCCCCCCCCCCCCCCCCCCCCCCCCCCCCCCCCCCCCCCCCCCCCCCCCCCCCCCCCCCCCCCCCCCCCCCCCCCCCCCCCCCCCCCCCCCCCCCCCCCCCCCCCCCCCCCCCCCCCCCCCCCCCCCCCCCCCCCCCCCCCCCCCCCCCCCCCCCCCCCCCCCCCCCCCCCCCCCCCCCCCCCCCCCCCCCCCCCCCCCCCCCCCCCCCCCCCCCCCCCCCCCCCCCCCCCCCCCCCCCCCCCCCCCCCCCCCCCCCCCCCCCCCCCCCCCCCCCCCCCCCCCCCCCCCCCCCCCCCCCCCCCCCCCCCCCCCCCCCCCCCCCCCCCCCCCCCCCCCCCCCCCCCCCCCCCCCCCCCCCCCCCCCCCCCCCCCCCCCCCCCCCCCCCCCCCCCCCCCCCCCCCCCCCCCCCCCCCCCCCCCCCCCCCCCCCCCCCCCCCCCCCCCCCCCCCCCCCCCCCCCCCCCCCCCCCCCCCCCCCCCCCCCCCCCCCCCCCCCCCCCCCCCCCCCCCCCCCCCCCCCCCCCCCCCCCCCCCCCCCCCCCCCCCCCCCCCCCCCCCCCCCCCCCCCCCCCCCCCCCCCCCCCCCCCCCCCCCCCCCCCCCCCCCCCCCCCCCCCCCCCCCCCCCCCCCCCCCCCCCCCCCCCCCCCCCCCCCCCCCCCCCCCCCCCCCCCCCCCCCCCCCCCCCCCCCCCCCCCCCCCCCCCCCCCCCCCCCCCCCCCCCCCCCCCCCCCCCCCCCCCCCCCCCCCCCCCCCCCCCCCCCCCCCCCCCCCCCCCCCCCCCCCCCCCCCCCCCCCCCCTCCTCGGCCAAAATCTCCGTCGGCAAATATTCGTTGTATGCGGGATTACCGTCCTATCCCCAACCGAACAATATTGCTGTGATGTAGGAAATTGTAAACGGGGGCTAAGTTTGTAAATTTCCTTGCATTTGAGACAAGCGCATCCTGAAGACATGGTTCCCCCTACCTCTCTCCCTCCATTTCCCCATTTGTACTCTGTGGGCGCCAAAACACCCTCTCCACCCCAATCTCCTCCGTCCGCCACCCGTCCTCCTCCACCATGCCGGAGCTGATACCCCGACGCCGTCGTCCATTACAAGAGATCGACCTCTCTCATCCATGACTTCAGACTAGGATCCTTGCATCGCGTCCTCTCGCTTCATCCGTGCAGTTGTCCATCTTGCCGAGGCTGCTCGTACCACCGTCTCGTCCATCACATTGGGATATTCCCCTCGCCGCCACTGTCTGCCCTCCTAGATCTGCTTCCACGCTGCCGATAACCATCGCTACTGCAGCATCCTCAATGCCTCAGCAGATGCTTACACGACGCCACACCAGAGGCAGTACGCTTTTGTATCTGCTCAAGTTATTTATCTCAGCAAGAAAATAGATTGCCACTACTTTACTGTGATTTCTTGTCCATCACTTAGAATCTTACTTGTCAGTTGAAAGCAAACATTGGTTGCGAAGTTGCCATTATCCGGTTTAGACCTTCAGATCCGCCATGGCACGCTCACCACTATACTCACAATGCTTATGGTTTTCCCCTTTTATGGGGGGGGGGGGGGGGGTTAAATGACAGTCGACTGAATTTCAATTTGGGGTCAGTCCATTTTTGAGAGTTTGCCGAAGTTCGCTGGAGGGAAGGAAGGGGCTTGCCAGAGGGCTACACCATTATCTATCTTAGGGTTTCGGGTGGGGACAGTGGTTGTGGGGGGCTATCGTCGGGCTATGGTGGGGCCTTGCCGGGGGCAAAACTCGACGCGGGTGGGGGCTGGGAGGGTGGGGTTGGCTAGAGGGATGGCCAGGGGCGGCGGAAGACCAGAGGTGGTGGGCGGTTCAGTGGAGGGCGGGGGCCGGTGGTTCGGCTGGCGGCCCGTGCGGTGGTCTCTAGGGGAAGAAAAAGAGGCAAGGAAGAAGAAGGGTTAGGAGACGTAGGATCTTCATCCAACCGCCTGAAATGGTCGACTGACCCAAATGACGATAGCCAGGCGACTTGCATGTAGACATTCCGTTTATATTCAGTGTACCACCATCCTAGGTGCTTCGAGACATGCTAGCACTGCTCCTCAACCCATCAAGCTAAACAACATGCCACTCATAATTCCAAACTTTCTTGCTCAAATACGAATCTGATACACTGATGATATTACTAAAATAGAGAACATTTAATTGGTCAGCTAATGTTCCTACTTTACTTTTGAAAAGCACGTGCGCCACATATAGAGAGACACCAGGGAGCTGCATTCTTTATGCTCTCTGGTTCATCATGTGTGGGCAACGAACATTTTATTATCCAAAATCTGCTTGCTCTTCTCTAGCATGTTCCTCTTCTGTTCTTCTTTAACAAGTACTCTCTCCGTTCCTAAATATAAGTCTTTGTAGAGATTCCTCCATGGACTACATACAGAGCAAAATGAGTGAATCTACACTCTAAAATGTATCTATATACACCCGTATGTGATCCATAGTGGAATCTCTACAAAGACTTATATTTAGGAACAGAGGGAGTATAATAGTTGTACAGTATGTTCCTTGTAGTGAAGAGGAGCAGGGACATTTGCAGTGTACATGTCTATTCGCTCGCCTATCATGGACGCTTTCAACTCTTCGTGTTGGTCTGCCCTAATATCCAGGAAATGCTGGGAGCTGTGTCGCCTTTGAGAGTTAGACTGATAGTAGCAGTACTGCGCCTTCAATTGTAGAGAGCTAGTATCCGAAGCCTTTCTAGCCGTACCAGCAATACTAGCACATATTTTCCAGCAAGTTCCACTTTCCTGATTTTACTCGTGATGCTTAGGGTTTTCCCATTATATCTATACTATGATCTGCGTAGGTGCTTTGTGTCCTACTAGTAGCAGTCCACTATTTAAAGCTAAACAACACACCAATCATAATTCCAAAGATTAGTTGTTACAATACGAATGTGACATGTGATACGTCCATTTTGCATCATGTTTTCCTACTATTATTTATAATGTTTTTATGCATAATAATGCTTTTGGGAGTAATTCTAATGCCTTTTCTCTCATAATATGCAAGGTTTACACAAAGAGGGAGAATACCGGCAGCTGGAATTCTGGACCTGAAAAAGCTACGTCAGAGTTACCTATTCTGCACATCTCCGAATGAGATAAAAATTTACGGAGAATTATATTACAATATATAAAAAATACTGGAGCAAATAATTACCGGAGGAGGCCCACCAGGTGGGCACAACCCACCTGGGCGCGCCAGGCCCCCCAGGCGCGCCATGGTGGGTTGTGCCCTCCTCGGCCCACCTCTAGTGCCCATCTTCTGGTATATAGGTCATTTTGACCTAGAAAAAATCAGGAGGGGACTTTCGGGATGAAGCGCCGCCGTCTCGAGGCGGAACTTGGGTAGGAGTACTTTTGCCCTCCGGCGGAGCGATTCTGCCAGGGGAACTTCCCTCCCGAAGGGGGAAATCATCATCGTCGTCATCATGAACAACTCTCTCATCTTTGGGAGGGCCATCTCCATCAACATCTTCAACAGCACCATCTCCTCTCAAACCCTAGTTCATCTCTTATGTTCAATCTTTATACCGGAACCTTAGATTGGTACTTGTGGGTGACTAGTAGTGTTGATTACATCTTGTAGTTGATTACTATATGGTCTATTTGGTGGAAGATTATATGTTCAGATTCATTATGCTATTTAATACCCCTCTGATCTTGAGCATGATTATTATTTTTGAGTAGTTACTTTTGTTCTTGAAGTCATGGGAGAAGTCATGTTGCAAGTAATCATGCGAATTTGATATGTGTTCGATATTTTGATGATATGTATGTTGTGATTCCCTTAGTGATGTCATGTGAACGTCGACTACATGGCACTTCACCATATTTGGGCCTAAGGGAATGCATTGTGGAGTAGTTATTAGATGATGGGTTGCTAGAGTCACAGAACCTTAAACCTTAGTTTATGCGCTACTTCGTAAGGGACTGATTTGGATCCAAAAGTTTAATGCTATGGTTAGATTTTATCTTAATACTTTTCTCGTAGTTGCAGATGCTTGTGAGGGGGTTAATCATAAGTAGGAGGTTTGTTCAGGTAAGAACAACACCTAAGCACCGGTTCACCCACATATCAAATTATCAAAGTAGCGAACACAAATCAAACCAACATGATAAAAGTGTCATGATGAAATTCCCGTGTACCCTCAGGAATGCTTTGCTTATCATAAGAGACCATTTTGGCCAGTCCTTTGCCACAAAAGGATTGGGCTACCTTGCTGCACTTTATTTACCATTACCATTACTTGCTTGTTACAAATTATCTTGCTATCAAACTACTTGTTACCGACTATTTCAGTGATTGCAGAAAATACCTTGCTGAAAACCACTTGTCATTTCCTTCTGCTCCTCGTTGGGTTCGACACTCTTACTTATCGAAAGGACTACGATTGATCCCCTATACTTGTGTGTCATCAAGGATCTTTTCTGGTGCTGTTGCCAGGGAGTGAAGCGCTCTTGGTAAGTGGAAATTGGTAAGGAAAAATTATTACTATGTGCTGAAATTTATTGTCACTTGTTACTATGGAAAATCATCCTTTGAGGGGATTATTCGGGGTATCTTCACCTCGACCGGAACCACAATTAGCTACCCCTCAACCTAGTACACCTATTGAAAATATTGGTTATGAAATTCCTTCGGGTATGATAGAAAAACTGCTAGCTAATCCTTATGCAGGAGATGGAATTGAACATCCTGATATGCACTTAATATATGTGGATGAAATTTGTGGATTATTAAGCTTGCAGGTTTATCCGGAGATGAAGCTAAGAAGAAGGTTTTCCCTTTATCTTTGAGGGGAAAAGCATTGACGTGGTATAGGCTATGCGATGATATTAGATCTTGGAACTGGAATCGATTGAAATTGGAATTTCACCAAAAAAAATATCCTATGCATCTAGTTCATCGTGAGCGGAATTATATATATAATTTTTGGCCTCGTGAAGGAGAAAGTATCGCTCTAGCTTGGGGTAGGCTGAAGTCAATGTTATATTCATGCCCCAATCATGAGCTCTCTACAGAAATTATCATTCAGAATTTTTATGCTCGGCTTTCTCATGATGATCAATCCATGCTCGATACTTCCTGTACTGTCTCTTTTATGAAGAAGACTATTGAATTCAGGTGGGATCTTTTATAAAGAATTAAACACAAATCTGAAGATTGGGAACTCGACGAAGGTAAAGAGTCAGGTATTAAGCTTGAATTTGATTGTGTTAAATCTTTTATGAATACTGATGCTTTTCACAAGTTTAGCACTAAATATGGACTTGACTCTGAGATAGTAGCCTCTTTTTGTGAATCATTTGCTACTCATGTTGATCTCCCCAAAGAGAAGTGGTTTAAATATCACCCCTCTATCAAAGAAGAAATTAAAGAACCCGGCAAACCTAAAGATGAAACTATTATTTACAATGTTGATCAAGTTGTGCCTACTGCTTATATTGAAAAACCACCTTTCCCTGTTAGAATAAAGGAACAAGCTAAGGTTTCAACTATGGTTCACAAAAGTAATATTAGATCACCTAAGCCTGCTGAACAAATTAAAGTAGAACCTAGTGTTGCTATGGTTAAAGATCTCTTGGTAGAAAATATTGACGGGCATGTTATTTACTTCTGTGATGAAGCTGCTAGAATTGCCAAACCTAGTCAAAAAGATAAACATAGACCTGTTGTTGGCATGCCTGTTGTCTCAGTTAAAATAGGAGATCACTTTTATCATGGTTTATGTGACTTAGGTGCTAGCGTGAGTGCTATTCCTTTTACCTTATACCAAGAAATTATGAATGACATAGCACCCGCTGAAATAGAAGACATAGATGTCACTCTTAAACTTGCTAATAGAGACACCATCACACCACTTGGGATTGTTAGAGATGTTGAAGTCTTGTGTGGGAAAAATGAAATACCCTACTGATTTTCTAGTTCTTGCTTCCCCACAAGATGACTTCTGTCCCATTGTCTTTGGTAGACCTTTCTTGAACACTATCAATGCCACTATAGATTGTCATAAACAAACTGTCAGTGTTAGCTTTGGTGATGAGTCTCATGAGTTTAATTTCTCCAAGTTTAATAGACAACCTCATAAGAAATAATTACCTAGTAAGGATGAAATAATTGGGCTTGCTTCTATTGCTGTGCCTCCTACTAATCCACTAGAACAATATTTGCTCGACCATGAAAATGATATGCATATGCATGAAAGAAATGAAATAGATAAAATTTTCTTTGAACAACGACCCCTGCTCAAACACAATTTGCCTATTGAAACTCTAGGAGGTCCTCCTCCACCTAAAGTTGATCCCGTGTTTGAATTAAAACAGTTGCCTGACACTTTGAAATATGCTTATCTCGATGAGAAAAAGATATATCCTGTTATTATTAGTGCTAACCTTTCAGAACATGAAGAAGAAAGAATATTAAAATTTCTGAAGAAGCACTGTGTTGCTATTGGATATACTCTTGATGATCTTAAGGGCATTAGTCCCACTCTCTGTCAGCACAAGATTAATATGGAACCTGATGCTAAACCCGGTGTTGATAATCAATGGCGTTTGAATCCTAAGATGAAATAAGTGGTAAGAACTGAAATATTAAAGCTTCTGGAAGCAGGTATAATCTATCCCATAGCTGATAGTAGATGGGTAAGCCCCATTCATTGTGTCCCTAAGAAGGGAGGTATTACTGTTGTTCCTAATGATAAAAATGAACTTATTCTACAAAGAATTGTTACTGGTTATAGAATGGTAATTGATTTTAGAAAATTAAATAAAGCAACTAGAAAAGATCATTACCCTTTGCCTTTTTATTGATCAAATGTTGGAAAGATTATCTAAGCACACACGCTTTTGTTTTCTTGATGGATATTCTGGTTTTTCTTAAATACCTGTTTCACAACCTGATTAAGAGAAAACCACCTTTACTTGCCCTTTTGGAACTTATGCTTATAGACGTATGCCTTTTGGTTTATGTAATGCACCAGCTACCTTTCAAAGATGTATGACTGCTATATTCTCTGATTTTTGTGAAAAGATTGTTGAGGTATTCATGGATGATTTTTCTGTTTATGGAACTTCTTTTGATGATTGCTTAAGCAACCTTGATAGAGTTTTGCAGAGATGTGAGCAAACTTATCTTGTCTTGAATTGGGAGAAGTGCCACTTTATGGTTAATGAACGTATTGTCCTGGGGCATAAAATTTCTGAACGAGGTATTGAGGTGGACCAAGCTAAAGTTGATGCAATTGAGAAAATGCCATGTCCTAAAGATATTAAAGGTATTCATAGTTTCCTTGGTCATGCTGGTTTCTATAGGAGGTTTATTAAAGACTTCTCTAAAATTTCTAGGCCTCTTACAAATCTTTTACAAAAGGATGTTCCATTTGTTTTTTATGATGATTGTATAGAAGCCTTTGAAACACTTAAGAAAGCCTTAACTTCTGCACCTATTGTTCAACCACCTGATTGGAACTTGCCTTTCAAAATTATGTGTGATGCTAGTGATTATGCTGTTGGTGCTGTTCTAGGACAAATATTTGATAAGAAATTAAATGTTATTCATTATGCTAGCATAACTCTAGACAGTTCCCAAAGAAATTATGCTACTACTGAAAAAGAATTTTTAGCAGTTGTGTTTGCTTGTGATAAATTCAGATCTTACATTGTTGATTCTAAAGTTATTGTTCACACCAATCATGCTGCTATCAAATATCTATTGAAGAGAAAGATGCTAAACCTAGACTCATTAGGTGGGTTCTCTTGCTACAAGAATTTGATCTACATATTACTGATAGGAAAGGAGCTGAGAACCCCGTAGCTGATAACTTATCTAGGTTAGAGAATATCCTTGAAGACCCACTACCTATTGATGATAGCTTTCCTGATGAACAACTAGCTGCAATAAATGTTTCTCATAATACTCCTTGGTATGCTGACTATGCTAATTATATTGTTGCTAAATACATACCACCTAGTTTCACATACCAACAAAAGAAAAATTCTTCTATGATTTAAGACATTACTTTTGGGATGACCCACATATTTATAAAGAAGGAGTAGATGGTATTATTAGACGTTGTGTACCTGAGCATGAACAGGAATAAATCTTACGGAAATGTCACTCCGAAGCTTATGGAGGGCATCATGCGGGAGATAGAACTGCTCATAAGGTATTGCAATCTGGTTTTTATTGGCCTACTCTCTTCAAGGATGCCTGTAAGTTTGTTTTATCTTGTGATGAATGTCAAAGAATTGGTAATATCGGTAAGCGTCAAGAAATGCCTATGAATTATTCACTTGTTGTTGAACGATTTGATGTTTGGGGTATTGATTATATGGGACCTTTTCCTTCCTCTAATGGGTATACACATATTTTGGTTGCTGTTGATTACGTTACTAAGTGGGTAGAAGCTATTCCAACTAGTAGTGCTGATCATAACACTTCCATTAAAATGCTTAAAGAAGTTATTTTCCCAAGGTTTGGAGTCCCTAGATATTTAATGACTGATGGTGGTTCATACTTTATTCATGGTGCTTTCCGTAAAATGCTTGCTAAATATGATGTTAACCATAGAATTGCATCACCCTATCCTCAATCTAGTGGTCAAATTGAACTTAGCAATAGAGAAATAAAACTAATATTACAAAAAACTGTTAATAGGTCCCGAAAGAATTGGTCTAATAAATTGGATGATGCACTTTGGGCCTACAGAACAGCATATAAAAATCCTATGGGTATGTCTCCTTATAAAATGGTTTATGGAAAAGCTTGTCATTTGCCTCTAGAGTTAGAACATAAAGCATCACTTCAAAAAAAAGACACATCCGTGACATTTTGGCCCGAACGAATATTTTTTTTCTGTCATGCTTATGACACTTCTATGACGATAATTGTGACACAACCCGGTATCATCATAGATGTGGTGGGCTCTAACTGAAGTTTGTGCGTTTTCTCTCGTATACGTACGCGCGTGTGTGTGAGGCGTTGGGCTCTAACTGAACCCGAGCGAGGCGTTCGCTTACTGAACTCGAGCGATTGCACTAGCTATGTTACTGAACCCAAGCGATCGATCCCTTGGCTGCTGACTAAACCCGAGCGATTCCTTCGCTGCTACTGCTAACTGAACCGAGCGATCAATCACTGCTGCTGCTTACTGAAGCCGATCGAGCCCCTGTGCAAGATGTAGCCAGCCGGTGTTGGGTTGCCTCTCGATGAACAGTGACCGTTGCTACCATGCGCGTGGTACGTAGAACAAGTTGAGACGTGGTGAGTCGAGCCGGTTGGTTGGCTGTGGATGAACAATTCTCGGTGGGGGTTGGATGAACAGGACCCCATGGTAGTAGGCCATTGCCGCTGGATGAACAGGACCCCAAGGAGGCCGCCGCACCCCAGTCTGTTGGGGCTGGATGAACAGGACCCGTGGAGGCTCTATGGATAGCAGCTGGTGGAGGCTGGATGAACAGTAGCCGTGGATGAACAGTAGCCCTTGGAGGCTGGAGGAGGTCGACGGTGGATGAACAGTAGCCCGTGGAGGCTGGAGCGAGGCAGTAGACGGTGGATGAACAGGACCTCGTTTCGACCATAGGCGCTCCAACACAAGTCCGTTTCCTCCGTTTTGCGGTACGCCACACCCCTCCCGATCAACAGGACCCTGTTTTGACCGTAGGCACTCCAACACAAGTCTGTTTCCTCCGTTTTGTGGTATGCCAGACCCTTCCCGATGAACAGGACCCTGTTTTGACCGTACGCGGTCGAACAGAAGGCCCGTTTCCTCCGTTCTGCGGTACGCCAGACCTCGTTTTGGCTGTTCCGTCCAAGCCAGTTGGCTCTCGATGAACACGACGTATTCTGTTACCTCCCGATGAACATGACGCATTCCATTGCCTCCAGATAAACACGACGCAGTTTCTCCGTTCCGACCCAACCGGTTGGCTTCCGATGAACACGACACCGTTGCTGCCGTCCGTTTCCTCTCCATGTACACGGGCCCTAGACGTACATATGCGCGAGTACGCCTTCGAGACCCCGCCCGTATGTACGTACGTGGCCGTATTTTTTGGCATCTGTCTGTATGTACGTGTACACGGTTTTGACTGGACTGCCTGAGCTGCTACCGCTCCTTACTCGGCCACGGTTCATCGTGGTAGACAGACCAATCGACCGGTATGTACATATACAACGCTACATACGCTTCGACCGGGTGGGTCCCAGCTGTCAGGGAGGGCAAGGAGGCACTTCCTTGCATGCGAATATATAGCTAGCGGGTCCCAGCGGTCAGGGGCGGAATCATATATTTTTTTGCCCGTAATAAGGAGGCACTTCCTTGCATGCAAAGATGTTGTTGATGGGTCCCAGCTGTCAGGGGTAGGCATAAGGAGGCACTTCCTTCCTTGCGAAGATATACGTGGTGGGTCCTAGCTTTCAGCGGGAGGAATAATTTTATTTTCGCGTAATAAGGAGGCGGTTGCATGCGTGCGTCCATGGACCTGGTGCATCCCCACTGTTAGCCTCTCCACGTACAGTTCTCTTCCGATGACTCTCATTTGTTGACCATGTTGACCATGCCGGGCCGAGCGCACCAAGGCGATGGACGACGGCAAGGCCCCGGACGGCAACGAGCCAGTGATGGGAAGACATGGCAGTGGAGTCGCAGACGGAGAGGTGTATGAGGGTTAACTGGTTCTGGTGCGGCGTGGTTCTGCAGTCGGTGGAGAATAACAACAGGTGTGGAGGGGTGGAGGGATGGCTTGGCTGGCGGTGGGGTAGCGCTTCACAGCGAAGCGTGCTAAGTAGAGCTGCTAGCAGCCGGAAGCGGGAGCAGGTGGTCCCGGCGGCGCTGGAGGAAGAAGACGAGAGATTGAAGATGAATGCCGACCGTTGGATGTAAATCCAATGGCTATCGATGTTAGAATCATTTGTTGACTAAGTTGACAACGCCTTGCGTTGGCTTTGACCTATTGGCCCACATTTCAGCCTCCAAAAATGTCACACATATTCAACCCATTTTTTTAGAATTTATAGTCCATTCGCTGCGCTGGGTGAACAAATAATGTAGCGTCCTTGCGGCCCATTTATGTTTTTGTAAAAAATATAGCCCATTTGCACTTTCTAGAAATACACGAATTTGCTGGCCTGGGTGAACAAATAATGTAGCATCCATGCGGCCCATTATTTTTCCTAAAAAATTACAGCCCATTTGCACTTTCTCGAAATACACGATTTTGCTGGGCTGGTTCAAATTATAATGTTGGGTTGGGCGCAGCAATGTTATCAAAAAATAAACAGGGGCTGAGCATTTTGTTATAAATATATTTAAATAATAAGTGATTTTTTTACATTGGTCCTTAAATCTTACCAAGATTTTGCACACAATCACCTGTATTTTCGTTGACCTTAAGTAAAAAAAACCAGGATTTTGTTGTTAAACATTTATTTTTATAAGTTCATAATACATGGGATATTTTTTCTTATATATGTAAGTATTTGTTAAATATATGATGATAATAACAATAATATATAATAACATGTAAAATAATATAAATATATATAATATAGTTAGAAGGGAAATATAAGTTGGACCTGGCGTTCCTATTCTTATATAGAAAAATAGAACAGACCTCTGCGTTTTCTTCAAAAAAATACATAAGTTGGGCTATGGATGTTTAAGAACAAATAAAACCTAGGATGGGAGGGCCATAGGCCGGTCGATACATGACACCCCTCAAACAAATACAAACCAGCATGTCGTGGGCTGCACATGTTAAAAAATAAAGCCTAGATTGGGCAGCCCACAACCCAGCTGATACTTGTTGGCCCATTGATAATAAATGATACAGGCCAGCTCCCCGATGACTAGATTCATTGTAAATTTATTTCCTTTAGTAACTATGTTGACAAACCCGTGGGCCCCAACATCAGTATAGCATTAGGAGGAAGTATTTTTTCAATGAGGCACTTGCTTGCGTACGGCCATGGACCTGGTAGGGCCATAGACGTGCTACAGTAGTGGTAGATGTTGTACCTCATTTCTAGCGAAAGTACTGGAGTAGCCCAGTGATCAAGTTCCACTCCCCAACTGCTGCTCCTCCCGGGTTCGATTCCACCTGATGCAGTGAAAATATCCACAAATTTTTGCCTCTGCCTCTGACATGTGGGTGCCCATTGTCATCTACGCACACCACCACCAACACACTCAACATTGTGTGGGCATTTTGAAAATAGCATATCTTATTGACTGTGCATCATATGAAGATGTGCTATGCATGAATGTTGATCAGCATGATGTTAACTGGCTGGTAGTTCCATTTTCGACCATGAATAAAACTTCCAACATGATGTTATCCCTGTTTGAGAAGGGCGTGTTAAAATAAATGCTCTGCCTCAAAAACTTGCAGTTTCTTATCTGAAACTGAAACTTGCAGTTTCTTCTCTGAGAATCACATTGTCTGCACTTTTATATGAAACTACATTTTTTAAGTGCTAAAAATAGATATCTAGAATTCATAAAATACTTCATATACTCAATACTGCAAATCTGAAATTCAAAAGACATTCATATCTGAAAGTACTCTCAAATCTGAAACACAAAACACAACTTGCAAATACTGACAACCCTAAGCTCCTCCTCAGACTATTTTGGGGGGGGGGGGGGGAGTCACCTCCTATTCCTCGGCGGCAGACAGCCAACCCGTGGGATGAGGTGAACGGCGAGGGAGAGGATGGTGGGGAAGCGTTGTCGTACCAACTATTTTTCTCCTCTTGCAGTTGGGTTCGGTCGATGAAGACTCCACTGGCTCGCTCTACCATGGCACCCTCACAAACGGCACCGTGTAGATGCTCGATCCTTCAATCTCGGGTGGATGCTCCATCTTGGATGGATACTCCCACCACCGCAGCCTCACGATTGGATCCGGTGAATCTGTTTGCTCCATGGCCCAGAGGAGCAGCTCTATGTACTCCTGCGAGACTCCCTCCCGGTGTATCGCCTCCTTTTCGCTCTTTTCCAGATATTTGGCCATCGCTTTCGTAGTCACTGCTAATTGCTCCGGGTTGTCAAACCAAGACTGTATCTCCAACATCCTAGCTAGCTTCACAGGGTCGCCGCCTGCGAGACACATGTATCGGTTGTACTCCTCCATCGATCTACTTCTCCGCAGCACCTTCACTTCCGGTGGTGGTTTTTGAATGGAAGAGGAGAGGAGCGGCGGTTGTTTTGGATTATAACGGGAGAGGAGCGGCGGTGGTTTTGAAATGGAAGAGGAGAGGAGTGGCGCTAGATTTGGATTGGAATAGGAGAGGAGCGGTGGTGGTTTAAGAGGAGAAGAGTGGCGCTGGTCTTGGAAGTATTTTTTTGTTTTGCGTATTTTGGGTCTAAGTTTGACCACGTACTGTATTTGACAAGCAAAATGTGAATGCATGTCATCAAAAATTGTATCGTTTGGTTCATATCTGAATGTACTTTCAAATTATATTATTTTTGCAATGTATAACATATATTTTATTTGTGAAAATCATGGTCAAATATGACCCAGAATACAAGGGAGACTAGTTAATGTGGGGTCGCTTTCTTAATTGAAGGGTAAATTGATTTTGATCCAGTCAGAGCACGCCGACCCTCTCGTCCAATCCTAAATCGCTGTCGCACGCTCCTCTCCCTCTTCTCCATTGCAAAACCACCCCCTCTCCTCTCCATCATCTCCATTCCAAAACCACCATATCGCCTCTCCCTCTTCTCAATTGTAAAACCACCCCTCTCCTCTCCATCTTCTCCATTGCAAAACCACCATCTCGCCTCCCCCTCTTATCCATTGCAAGACCACCGTCTCTCCTCCCATCTTCCAAAGCTAGCACTGGACCTCTCAGAAGCACATCTATGGAGAGGATGCAGCAGCGAATCGGGCAGATCGCCGGTGGTGACCAGGCGAAGTTAGCCAGGTTGAAGGAGATCCTTACTTGGTTTGACAACGAGTGGGATATTTCGAGGACGGTGAGGGCCATGTGGCAATGTATGCGAAAGAGCGAGACGGCGGCGATGAGGGCGGCGATGTACTCCCCGGCGGCAGTCACACCACAGTCCTTCGAGTTCATCGAGTATCTCCTCTGGGCGATGGAGCAAACAGATTCGCCTAACGCAAAAGTCAGGCAGAGGTGGTGGGCGTACAGGTCGAAGGTCGAGCATCCAGAGGATAACGAATCGATCGAGTACGGTGTGCCGTTCGTGAGGGTGCAGTGCCAGCCGAAGCCACAGGAGTATTCGTTCTCCCACCGCAAGAGGAGGCCGGATGGCGCGACGTCGCTTCCCCTCCGTTCTCCACAGTTCCCTTGCCGCTCGCCTCATTTCAACGGCGGTGGTAGGGCTTAAGGTAAGCTTCACACTAACCTAATCTTCCATCTGCTCATGCTTACAATCAGTGTGACGGCTAATGAAAATCATGCTTACAATCAGTCTCCGAATACTATGCCAATCACCCTAAAAATAGCTCTGGACCAAAAACAAAGTTGTGACACTGTGTACAAATAAAGAAAGATAGATTGGTGCTTCTTATAGAAAAGAGTACTCCCTAGAAAAGTGCCAATATAAGCTACTAGTATTTGATTAGAGGATTTGCTGCCGAGAAAGATCCGTCCACAGAGAGCGCCACCCATCCCACTGGTGGTGGATGCCAATGCTTAGATGGAGCATGGTTGGTGTTGGTAGTTTTTACTTCGCACCTCGCACTCTGCATATATGCCGGTTCCATACATACATTTGTGCAGTTCCACCAAAATGCAGCTGAATAACCCTGTTTGCACAGATAATGAAAAAGTGTGATTACATTATAGTGGCACTAGTTGATGAAACATACACTAATAAATAGAAAAAACTTCATTTTCTTAATGGGAAAATATTGTGATAGTATCACAGTATGCCATGCTGCGAGGGCGAGATGGGCCCTGCGATGCCTCATACGGTAGGCCTCATACTGGAAATCGACCCTATTCTTCCCGATACACCTTCTGCCAGTGATGAACATCAGTGTACAGCGGTAGTACAAGGAGGGGCCTTGAGACACTCCAATCTCTATTTTTGTGCAGATCAACTAAAATTAAGTACCCCAGTTTGCAGAAACGCTTAAACATTAACAATGGGACTAGTTGATGAAACATATACTAACAAAGAGAAGCACTTTCTTTATCTACATTGGAAATGAAATGATAGACAGGACACTCGATCTATTTTAACTATATTATTACTTCATTTTATCAGTGGCACTAGGGTCGAGCAGGTGGCAAGCGAGGTGTACCATGCGTCGCAAGGATGGAGGCCGGGGGTGCTTAGACTGGGATGCTGAAGCTGGCTCTTTCAGTCCCTATCTTCCCCCCTGATGTTTCTGTGGTAGCATTTGGGTTGTAATCCAAACTTGGTCGAGCTGGTGGTGCGTCTCCCTACCTGCCTAGCTTATGTGGCGAACTTGTCTCCTGCTAGTACTCAGTCCGTTCTAGTAGTAGTTGCACAACAGCCCGTTTGCACTGAGATGTTGTCGGATAATGGTTCTCTATGGTTGGGTTTCTTTAATGAAATCAGAGGAAACTCCCTCTTTTGATATATAAAAAAAATCAGTGGCATAGCGGTGCCAAAACATTGCCTCAAATTAATAGTGCCACTAGGTTAAGGTGCAAAATAATAACATTACTGCTTTATCATGGCAGTGCCAAAACAGTAGCACAAGAGCAGAGTCAACATCCAGGATCTTTGGCAAACGATCGGACCAAAAAGGAACATACCTCATGATGGGAACCATATATGTAGTCAACGCCATCGTAGAAAGGATGACAACAGTCACCAACATGGATGATTCAATTCATGGGACCTTTTTGTGCAGTTCACCTAAAATGAAGCAATGTCCCATGAGCTAGCAGCTTCTTCTTCATTAGTTGCAGGGGGGGGGGGGGGGGGGGGGGGGGGGGGGGGGGGGGGGGGGGGGGGGGGGGGGGGGGGGGGGGGGGGGGGGGGGGGGGGGGGGGGGGGGGGGGGGGGGGGGGGGGGGGGGGGGGGGGGGGGGGGGGGGGGGGGGGGGGGGGGGGGGGGGGGGGGGGGGGGGGGGGGGGGGGGGGGGGGGGGGGGGGGGGGGGGGGGGGGGGGGGGGGGGGGGGGGGGGGGGGGGGGGGGGGGGGGGGGGGGGGGGGGGGGGGGGGGGGGGGGGGGGGGGGGGGGGGGGGGGGGGGGGGGGGGGGGGGGGGGGGGGGGGGGGGGGGGGGGGGGGGGGGGGGGGGGGGGGGGGGGGGGGGGGGGGGGGGGGGGGGGGGGGGGGGGGGGGGGGGGGGGGGGGGGGGGGGGGGGGGGGGGGGGGGGGGGGGGGGGGGGGGGGGGGGGGGGGGGGGGGGGGGGGGGGGGGGGGGGGGGGGGGGGGGGGGGGGGGGGGGGGGGGGGGGGGGGGGGGGGGGGGGGGGGGGGGGGGGGGGGGGGGGGGGGGGGGGGGGGGGGGGGGGGGGGGGGGGGGGGGGGGGGGGGGGGGGGGGGGGGGGGGGGGGGGGGACAAATCTTCCCCCACCCCCACCCCCTTTCTTCCCTGTTTGAACCAAGTAGTACTAGATTCGACTGCATGAAGTAGTTTTACCTCTTAACAGTAAAAATATAGATGGCTTTCGAACAGCCGATCGATCCTATCTACGAGGGGGCCTGAGAAATAGTAAAAGATACAAATGCAGCGACATCAGGAGCTGGGGCAGTAGAGCAAGGCCGGTTTCGAAGGAAGTTATACCTGAGGGTTGCCGGGACGTCGCTAGGTGGGTGGCGGGAGGCCGGATCTGCCCACACTACAGCAGTGAGGAAGAAGGGGTCGGAGGCCCTCCCTAGCCGGCGCTGCGTGGGAGAGAACGGCAAGGCACGCTAATTGGGACGTGCCGGCAGTGGGTAAGAGCCATCGCCGAGAACGACCGTGTGAACATTGCACCTTCTCACCTTCACCGGTGGAGGGGATCCGGCCAGATCTGTGACCAGCGGTGAGTAGAGAGAGAGAGTGTGGCCACCGCTATCATGTTTAGATCTGGAGAGGACGAGAGAGTGTGAAGAGAGCAACACTAGCAAGCAAGCGCGGAGTCTCCTGCCTATATAGTGGAGTAGTTTTCTTTTATCTACCAGAGCTGGCTTGACCTCATCAATGACTGTCGAGAAGTCTTCATGCACGTGCCCCGAAGGCACAGTTGTCGTCATTTTGATCTGAAGCACCGGATTAACATATACGTAACACAAAAAATGCCACATGACAAGAAACCATAACCTCACTGCCCCAAGGAGACAACATGAATCCTGATGGACAAACTAGAGGAGGATCAAAGCTCAAATTAAATATAAACTCGTAGAAAAGGGATCAATCGATAGATGTCCTAATTAACATAGCCGGCTTGACCTAGATGGCAGCCGAGTAGTCTTCGTGCATGTGCCCCCAATGACCAGCGCCTTGGAGGAATGCAGTTGTCGCTGTTTAACCCTCGCAGTGATCCGAAGCAAATGAATATTGCGAGATGACAAGAAACCTTTTTTTAGATTTCTCATCAGAACTACAGCCCTATACAACACAGCCTGCACGATATGTAGACGATAGCCAATCCAACTGTCTGCTGGAGTCTGGTCACATGCATGGATGAACTGATCTCCTGTGTCGTGCAGGGATCGTCCAGGCACCGACGTGTTTACAGCACTGCTCCAGTACTACTATCGCTCGTCTCTCTCTTCTATTAACTCAGCCGACTTGCGGGGACGGGGGAGTGTGCCTATGGTCGGTTCTCAATTGCGGTCCCACATGTGTGTGCAAACACAATATGATGCGTGCTCCATTCGAAGAGCGGCGTGCCAGACCGACCAACCATCTGGGGTGCGACGCAAACGCGACGGGCGTGCTGTATACATGTGTACCGCCGTTTTCTTGAGGCTTTGCTCCATGGCGCAATCCATGGATACAAAATTATATTTAAAAGTTGAGGGCGGGGCTTTTCCTGCGTGGTAGGCGGGGCAGTTCCGCCTAGTCAGTTCGACAGAGAGGCGAGAAGATGAGGGAGCAGGCTGCTGCAAACGTAGGGCTGTGTGATTTGACGGCTCGTTACTGCTGGACAGGTGGGGCCCTGTGATTTGACTTGCCATTATCATTATTACTACGGCGCTACGACCAGTGTGAGTCTCCCGATTCCTGACCACCTCCATGGTATACAGGTGCCAAGTACTAGTACTCCTTACTCCTTGGCAAATGCAGTAAATACTACGAAGAAAGAGATAGAGAGAAGTTAAAAAAAACTCTTATAGCTAACCTTGTTGTATGAGTGACTATGTATGAGATGCCAACATCAGATAGCCTAACGCACCTAGACGGGGGAAGTAGTTTCATGCATGCGAAGTAGGCAAAAAATGCTCATTTATAGCCGTCTGAAATCTCCAAGGGCACGATCGCGCGAGCGAGGCGACGATCGTGGTAGGCGCGACCATGATCTGGGCTGCTGACAGGCCTTGGATCTGAGATCGAACCGTCGCATGCTAAGTTGCTGAAAATTTGCAGAATAACCCTCCAGGATAGGATATTCACCCATAGGTCTAGAATCATGCCATGCAACCATTCGATCTCAGATCCAAGGGCTCTCGGAAGCCCGTATCATGGGAGCATGGAAAGCTTTGTATCACCTGTAATTTTCCTGACGCTTGACGTGCGAACACGCAGATGCATGAAGCCATTTAATTGGGCGTCTAGTAGACATGAAATCTAATTGGGCCCCCCATAGTACTGTGCATGAATCCATTTATCCACCGGGCAAGCCACACCATTCAGTTCGCACGACCCACTCAAGCATTTTTACAATCGGAAAACCGCTAGCAGTTCGCTCCTACTCGTCCCCGGCCGTCCTTTAACATTACGGCAGTTCGCTCCTAGTCATCCCATCCTTTCACATTACAGCAGTTCCACTAATCCTAACCCTCCTCCCAAATCCATGGCGTCCCAAATCTCCATGATCGGCGGTGAGTACAAGGTTAGAACCATCATCGGCGATGAGTTTGATGTCATCTACACCCGTTCTTCCGCAACGGTGAAAGGATGCCTTGCTCGCTTCAGACGCATGTTTGAAAAGTCAAATGGTGATGAGTGGGTCACTGGGCTAGATGTTGAGTACACCATAGTCCTGGGAAAAGAGAAGAATCTAAAGGAGGAAGAGAGGAAGAAGCCTGCCGTGATCCAGGTTTGCGTGCATAAGTTGTGCTTGGTCTACCACATATGCCTTGCCGACGTTGAGTGCGAGGATTTTAAGAACTTCCTCGCTTGCGGCAAAGTCAAATTCATTACTGTAGACTTTACGAATGATAGAAGAGTCCTGAGTCGGATAGGCCTCGTTGTAGGCCAGCCCTTCAACCTCCAGAAGAATGGGCTGGTGCCCTCCCGTCAGCCTTCAATGCTGACCCTGGCAGGAGCCATGGTTGATCCTTCGTACGTTAAACTGACAAAACCTCTGCACGAGTTTCATGTTACATGGAAGTGGAATGTACTAGATAGAGACCACATCTAGTACGCTGCAATGGATGCCTACCTTTGTTTCAATATCTACAAGGGTTGGATGAAGAGCGAGAGCCAAGTGTGCGGTTCAAGCAAAGAAGTATCGGCCAAGAGGAAGAGGGATAAGGACAAAGTCGAGCACGTGGACAAGGAGTCCGAGTAAGGTGGCAGTGTCGTTGCTCATGGTGGTTCTAATGCAGTGTCTACCGGATTAGTTGCTTAGTTTAATTTCAGGGAGCTTAGTTTTATTTGAGGGGTGTGTTGTGCTGAGCCCCCAGCAGAACTATGTTATGTTCCTTCTCATTAATTTAACTCTTCAGTACGTACATACTAGTATTTCTTACAGTTCATCTTGTAGTTGGTAGTACTACCACTCGTTTCTTCACATTATATACGTACAATATATATGGCCAACATCATATAGCCAGCAGTTGGCTATACTATTAACCACGCTCTAAGCATACCACATACGCAAAAACACTTAAATGAGATATGTAATTCTAAAAAAAAATTAAATGAGAGAAGTTTACCCAAAGCATGAAGGAGTTTAGTTGTCAAAGAATTAAATAGGTATGCTAATTTCTTTAATAGACTTTAGCACCCTATCTAAGCACGTACTAGCTTTTTTAATAGTACTGTATGCATAATTTGGCGACGAGCGCTCTCTATATGTACCACCTTTTTTCTTTAATTTTATCTTGTTAGTTTTGCTCCATGGCGCAATCCATCGATACTACTACTGTACAAAAGTATACATTTAAAAGGCTAGAGGGTGGGGTAGTCTCGCTTGGTCGGTTTCACGAGAGGCGAGGGCCTTTGTGATTTGACAGCTCATTACAGCTGGAAGGCAGGGCCTTGTGATTTGACTGCTCGTATAAATGTTGCCGACGACTTGAGGAGGAGCAAAGAACCGTGCGGTATACTCAAGTTTTCCATTAGAGTACTAGTACGACGGAGGAGCACGAAACACCGCAGCCCAGTACGATATGGCGATAAAAATGATCTAATTTGCTAGTCATCGATTCCACGGCGCCGCTCATCGTTAGCATTGTTCTATTCATGCATTGCAGAGAACGTGGCACGTGTGGCGAAACACCCGAAGCAAAAGAAGAAACACAGGAGCAAAAGAAGAAGGAAGATTATCCCCCCAAAAAAAGAAGGAAGACGCAAACACAAGTCTGGGGCACTGCTCTCTACTACATGAAAGGTTGTTGGCCGCGGAGTCGTAACTGCTTCTTGATCGCCTCCATGACCTCCATCTCCTCGCGCATCTCCTCCGCCATCTTCTTCATTCTGCCCATGACACGGGATTTCTCGACGCGAGCCTTCATCATCTGTTCCACGGCCGCATTACATACCTTGACAGCAGCCGGGTGCTCGATGCGGAGCTTCGCCAACTCCTCCTTCTGTTCCATGACGAGGGTGTGCAGCATATTCATTGAGGAACTACTCTTCTTGTGCAACTTCTTCCAACCGATGTTCTCCTCCTTCAGCAGGTCGAGCTCATGGCAGAGCTTCGCCTTGTCCTCCTGAAGTTGCAGGATTTCACCGGTCGCCTTCTTACCCGAGGCAATGCTCTCCTTCAGCGGCATCACCAAGTTGGCGCTCATCTCCCCCTGCTCATTGAGCTTAGCGGGCATGTCGTCGAGGCTCTCCTTCAGCAGCTCCACCAAGCCGTCGATGAACTCCTTCTGCTTATTGAGCTGATCGGGCATGTCGTCGAGGGATAATGACTCCAGCGCCGCCAGCTCGGTATGTTCGCCTCCGCGGCTAGGGCGCTCCTGGGAGCCCTCGCCTGCCCGTGAGTTCGAGGTCTCTGCGAGGCAGTGAGCCCTCTTTTTTTTTGCGGCCTTGGTCACCGCTCCCTTGTTACGAGTAGTTCTCGACCTAGAGCTCTGCACACCAGCCATGGCAAGGACGAACGAACAAGAAAGACTTATGAGGAGGAAGGTAGAGTGATTTTTGGCTAGGTAGTTCCCCTTTTTATAACCTAGTACTAGCACTAGTACTAAAACCTGCATAGTGGGAACATGTTCAGGTTTGGTACATACTAGGTGTGAGCAGGTTTGCACTTAATTATAGCATGGTAGTACTACTTTGGAATGTGATGGGAACAAGCTAAAGATTAATTGATGGTTTTGGTTTCGAGGCCCGAAACGGCTCCCGATGAGTTTCCTGGAACACAAATTTAAAGTACTACTACTCAAATGCGGTCGCACAAGTCAGTGATGTAACTGGTCGTACATGTCAGACCAAGCTGATGCGTGTCCCTTCGGTGAGACGCGGGTCCGACCGACCGTCTGTTGGTGCGACCGATCATAAGTATTACGCGATGGACACTTCTGGTTGTGGCTTCGGGTGATTGTCACGACCAAGCATTCAAAAACTAGTGATAAATCAATTACTACCATCTTTTTCCAAACGACCAAGTATTTTCACAGGAATACAATACATATAGATGGAGTGATTATCATGGTTGCAAACCGCCATGGCGCCGCAAGTTCACTGCAGCAGCAACCGAGTAGGTCACTGCATCGCTGGCGGGGAAGGAGGGCAGCTCACTTTGCCTATGATGCATGCCCAACGGCACCGCCGCAGCTGGTCCCGCGATTTGGCTTCTCCTACCACCCATTTTAACAGTTGCACCGGCTGCTCATGCCATTCCGCAGGCATGTGCGTTCTTTCCTTCGCAGTTGACTCCGTGAATATGATCTCTGCCATTAGCCCCAGCTCAAAATCAATGCGACGCTGCCAGATGCTGACATCCCTCAGCATCTCTTCCCTGAGATCGACTTGCACCTTCGCCTTGTGCTTCGCCAGGCGCATCTCCTTTGAACTTGTCTCCAATCGATGCGACTCTTCCTCGATCCGATTTGCCCTTGCTGCCCACCACCTGAAACGCAGCCCTGGCATGTCCTCTGGCGCCACCGATCTGTGATTCCAGAGAAATGGATCCCCTCTGAAACACATGTGGGTTTCGCTCAAAGGCGGTAGTGCCGCGGGCTGCAGTGAGAGGGCAGCCTGCGGGATCCTGGGATCTAAGGGATTATCCATGGCGGGATCCTCCATGGCGGGATCCAGTGGGCGAGGCGGGGAGGCGAGCGTAGGCGATGGGAGAGCCCTACGAGGCTAAGATAAACATAGTACTACTCCACTCCGTTGATATTTAAATACAAAGGCCACCAACAGTAACCCAGGCAAAAATTGATCATCCTGCCTGCGTCCTGGTTTATTGGCCCCCTTTTTATTTTGTGCCAATTTTTGACCAAAAAATTAACTAAGAAAATGTTAATGCATGTCACCAAAAATTATATCATTGGAATCACATTTGAACATAGTTTTCGATGACATTAATTTTTATGACATGCATAAATATTGTGTTACTTAAAATTATGGTCAAAAACTGGCACAAAATACGAAGGAGACCAAGGAAGTAGCAACCCATGATTTAACTACTCGCATGCACGCAGTGGAGTAGTAATGTCTTTCTCAACTACTTCCTCCCTGACGTCCACTCAATTTGCATGCACTGTATTAATTGACCATTAATGAAGTGAACGACTTTACACGCATCAAATTATCACATGGGGTGGATCTTCGTACAAAAATGCATCCCACCGTGTACCCGCGTGTGCGTGCGAGGGAATGAGTGCGTGCGTGCACATCTTCGCTTCATGCATGTACTGCCAGTGTGCGTGAGAGAGGACGGGTACATTCTTCTGGAACCAGCAGCACGTCACTGTGATCAATCCACACAAGGAGGTCGCGACAACGCCTCCACATGTGCCACGTGGCTTCATGGATGCCCCCACATCATTTTAATCATAATATATTAACTGAAAAAGGGAGAGACACTGTGTAGCGTGCCATTGGAATTCTAATTTATGTGTTTTGCACATACTAGAAGTACTAGTAAGGTACACGTGCATTGCACGCATGAGATTTGGCAACCAAATTATGAATAAATACCACACTATAGCATGTAAGCTTTGAGTCATATATGCATGATGTAGACGTTCGTTTAATTCTTATAGTTCATCTCATTCAAAATCAATTAGTTTTTATAAAAAAGTTAACCTATTTTATGATTGATGGAATTGTGCGTTGTAAAGCATAAAGTAAAAACAAATAATGGCAATTCAACTAGAAAATAAGTTTGGGCAATTATGATACGAAAGATTCTATAACAAAGGAGAAGTACTTGTGTTTTGAGGTTTGTGCATTATGCTTAAGTTCAACCATGGAGTCGATCTAGATTGTACATGTGGCAGAATCTGGTGGAATGTAGATGATATCCAATGGCCAGTAGTGCTCGGATTTGCCATCTCTGCACCATCTGATTGGCTTCATCCAGCGACCATCTTTCAAATTTATTCGCACTCGATATAAGGGTATAGATATAGATATAGATATAGAGGTATAGATATAGACTAGTGGCACATGGGGGGGGGGGGGGGGGGGGGGGGGGGGGGTGTACAAGTGTGCTCCACCGTGCACCCGCGCGTTTGTATGTGGGAACGAGTACGTGTGTGCACCTCTTCTCTTTCGCACACGTAGTCCGTGTGTGTGAGAGATACTAAGATATGGTGAGGGAATACGTGTCAATGCAATTTGTGTGAAGGAGAGGCCTATATACATACACGTATGTGCATGGGGCCGGGGTGATATACGAGAAGGGAGGGGAGGGGTCGACCGCGCAAGATATCGATAGAGGGAAGAGCTCTACGAGTGTACAAGCACTGGGATATGGGGGTGGGGTGCTGGAAGATGGTGTGAGGGGCCAAGTGAAGGGAGACTATGAAGGAGTGCACAAGTGCGAGATCGATATTTAAAAAGAGGGGGCGAGAACGTGTGCGGTTGCACGCAGTGGCGAAGCCATGAAAAATAAATGAGCTAGGGGGCCAAGCATTGCTAATCCTTTACGGGGAGGGCTAATTCATCAACTTAAACCATTTTACTAGCAATTGATCTACTAATCACATTCATATTAGCCTCAGTATATTGTGATGTTAGGGGGGCCAGGGCCCTTGCTGCCCCCTGCCTTCGCCACTGTGCGCGTGTCTGAGAGATGAAGCGGAACGCATGGATGATGAGAGGGGGGCGATGGGTAGATAATGTGGGTGTATCAGCTATGTAATCCTATATAGAGAGGTATAGATTGACCGATGTGTACGTGGGAAAGAGGGTGAGACCTGACTAATATATAGATCGATCGGTTTCTGTGGTAAACTGGGAAAGACCTAGCTATATATATACACACATAGAGGAACATCGATCGTTGCACATGCATGTGAGAGATAAAGAATGCCTGAGGTGATGAAGAGGGGGAGGGATGTGTGTGTGCATGCATGGGAGAATGACCTGGAGAAAGATTGCATGTGTGCGATGGATAATGCCGAGTGGTAGTGTGTGTGCATCCATGCACGAGAGAAAGTTAGTGGTACAAATATAAAGAGAAGACGACTGTGTGGGTGTAAAAGACTAGGTGAGGTCATAATCAATGTAAAGCTGAATTCAAATATTTGAATAAGAGATCATGATGTTTGAAACCCATGCATGCATGAATATAACTGAGATATGCGTGGTGTGGTTTGGAAATGAGCATGCTATACTATATACACATTGAACAAGGTCAGGCTCATTTGAATTTGAGATACCGATGGCAGGCATCGTTTGGCCACATTGCATCCGTGCATGGACACACTATTCAAATTGGAGATGATGGGTGGCTTTTGCATCACATATCTATACCCCTATATAGTGTGCGAATAACTTTGAAAGATGGTCGTTGGATGAAGCCAATCCGACGGTGCAGAGATGGCAAATCCTAGCACTACTGGCCGTTGGATTTCATCTACATTCCACCAGATTTTGCCACATGTACAATCTAGAAGACTCCATGGTTGAACTTAAGCATAATGCACAAACCTCAAAACACAAGCACTTCTCGTTTGTTCTAGAATCTTCCGTATCATAATTACCCAATTTTTTTAGATGAATTGCCATTATTTGTTTTTACTTTATGCTTTACAACACACAATTCCATGAATCTTAAAATATATTAGCTTTTTTATAAAAACTAATTGATTTTGAATGAGATGAACTATAGGAATTAAACGGGGGGGGGGGGGGGGGGGGGGGGGGGGGGGGGGGGGGGGGGGGGGGGGGGGGGGGGGGGGGGGGGGGGGGGGGGGGGGGGGGGGGGGGGGGGGGGGGGGGGGGGGGGGGGGGGGGGGGGGGGGGGGGGGGGGGGGGGGGGGGGGGGGGGGGGGGGGGGGGGGGGGGGGGGGGGGGGGGGGGGGGGGGGGGGGGGGGGGGGGGGGGGGGGGGGGGGGGGGGGGGGGGGGGGGGGGGGGGGGGGGGGGGGGGGGGGGGGGGGGGGGGGGGGGGGGGGGGGGGGGGGGGGGGGGGGGGGGGGGGGGGGGGGGGGGGGGGGGGGGGGGGGGGGGGGGGGGGGGGGGGGGGGGGGGGGGGGGGGGGGGGGGGGGGGGGGGGGGGGGGGGGGGGGGGGGGGGGGGGGGGGGGGGGGGGGGGGGGGGGGGGGGGGGGGGGGGGGGGGGAATTGTTTTTTTTATTGTTGAGGGAAGTGCAAATTGATTTGGTACTGTACACATTAAGTTTGTTGTCCCGATTTTTTTATTTTTTGTTGTTGTATTTGAATGCATTTCTAGTAATATAGTAAAACGGGACATGGCTCTCTCTAGTGAGGTGGGAATTGTCTTTTTTTGTACACATTAAGCTTGTTCTCCCGAAATTTCAAGCCGCACCTTGTTATGCCGAAATTTCAAGCTAGCATCTCTGTCTATCATGCTGCGAAACTCCCGCCTCTTCAACCCGCGCCTTGTTACCGCGAAATTTTAAGATATCTCTTTGTCTCGTTGTGCTCCGAAAACTCCCTCCATCTCAACCCGCGCCTTGCTATCCCAAAATTACAACGTGCGCAGAAACTCCCACCTCCTGCGAAATCATGACACGTGAAATGCCCGTGATAGCCCTGAACCGAAAGAACCGCCTAGCTCAAATCGGTGGGGGTACTTTCGTAACTTACCCCACATTTCAGACAAGCGTGTCCCTAAGCCATGGTCCCCCCTCCCATCCTCTCCGCCACCCATTCGTACACCGAGGCCGTGAAAACCCGTGAAGCCCCACACCCTCCTCTGTTCGCCCACCCAGCCGGAGCCTCTTCCCCGACGACATCGTCCACAGCAACACCTCGATGTCCCTCATCCACCGCACCGGATGAGGATCCATCATCGATCTCGTTGTCCCGCCGGTTCAGCCACCCCATCCTCCACCTCCAAGAGCTGCCCGACGTTCCCCTCGTCTTTCACACCACCTCCATTCCCACACCGCCGTCTTCACCTGCACCACCGGAAGAGCAGCATCATCACTGATTCCTCGCATGAAGCTGAGGCCTAATCGGCGCCACCAAAGAGGTTCTACATTAATCGCTGCATTTTCTTCTTGATTCGATCTCACGATGCTACCGGCGCTCGGTCCCGAGCCGACATAGCGCAGCTCCATCTACAGCGGCGTCGCCGGCCACTTCCTCCATGGTGTCGCTCCCTCGGCGGCGACGTCCACATCAGTAGGAGTTGCTGCTGTATTAGCTCTCACTTGCGCTGCTGCTCTGCTCTTGCTCTCGGTCCCCTGCCTGGTCTACTTTTGCTCTTGCTCGCGCTGCTGCTCTCGCTCTTGCTCTTGCTTGCACTGCTGCTCTACTCTTGCTCGCGCTGCTGCTACACAAGCAGCAGATCCTGCTCTCGCTCGAGCCCCTGCAGCTGCTACCCGACATGCTGCTACACGACTAGCTACCCCGGCTCTCACACGCACTACTGCTCCGGTGAAAGTGCGTTATATCGACTAGAGGGGGGGTGAATAGGCTATTTTTATGAATTCTTCACTGAGGAATTTCAAGGTGAGGAAATTCCTAACTGAAGAACTACTTGTAGCGGAATAAGAACTCAGAAGCAATCATAACAGGGCATGAGCATAGTCATGATGATGAAATGAAAGCACAGCACAGAGTATGGGAAGCGTAAACACAGGATACACAAGATGAAGACAAACAGACTGAAGAAATTGAACTGAGGAAATTGAGAAAGTCTTCAGTCAAAGTCTTCAAACACAGATATGAACAAGTGCATAACATAGTTATGAGGAAATGAAAGAGTTGAGGAAATAGAACCAGTAGGCTTGGTGAAGACAATGATTTGGTAGACCAGTTCCAACTGTTGTCTCAGTTGTACGTCTGGTTGCAGCGGCTAGGTATTTAAACCTGAGGACACACAGTCCCGGACACCCAGTCTTGAACACACAGTCCAGGACACCTAGTCCTCACCGTATTCTCCTTGAGCTAAGGGGGGGGGGGGGGGGGGGGGGGGGGGGGGGGGGGGGGGGGGGGGGGGGGGGGGGGGGGGGGGGGGGGGGGGGGGGGGGGGGGGGGGGGGGGGGGGGGGGGGGGGGGGGGGGGGGGGGGGGGGGGGGGGGGGGGGGGGGGGGGGGGGGGGGGGGGGGGGGGGGGGGGGGGGGGGGGGGGGGGGGGGGGGGGGGGGGGGGGGGGGGGGGGGGGGGGGGGGGGGGGGGGGGGGGGGGGGGGGGGGGGGGGGGGGGGGGGGGGGGGGGGGGGGGGGGGGGGGGGGGGGGGGGGGGGGGGGGGGGGGGGGGGGGGGGGGGGGGGGGGGGGGGGGGGGGGGGGGGGGGGGGGGGGGGGGGGGGGGGGGGGGGGGGGGGGGGGGGGGGGGGGGGGGGGGGGGGGGGGGGGGGGGGGGGGGGGGGGGGGGGGGGGGGGGGGGGGGGGGGGGGGGGGGGGGGGGGGGGGGGGGGGGGGGGGGGGGGGGGGGGGGGGGGGGGGGGGGGGGGGGGGGGGGGGGGGGGGGGGGGGGGGGGGGGGGGGGGGGGGGGGGGGGGGGGGGGGGGGGGGGGGGGGGGGGGGGGGGGGGGGGGGGGGGGGGGGGGGGGGGGGGGGGGGGGGGGGGGGGGGGGGGGGGGGGGGGGGGGGGGGGGGGGGGGGGGGGGGGGGGGGGGGGGGGGGGGGGGGGGGGGGGGGGGGGGGGGGGGGGGGGGGGGGGGGGGGGGGGGGGGGGGGGGGGGGGGGGGGGGGGGGGGGGGGGGGGGGGGGGGGGGGGGGGGGGGGGGGGGGGGGGGGGGGGGGGGGGGGGGGGGGGGGGGGGGGGGGGGGGGGGGGGGGGGGGGGGGGGGGGGGGGGGGGGGGGGGGGGGGGGGGGGGGGGGGGGGGGGGGGGGGGGGGGGGGGGGGGGGGGGGGGGGGGGGGGGGGGGGGGGGGGGGGGGGGGGGGGGGGGGGGGGGGGGGGGGGGGGGGGGGGGGGGGGGGGGGGGGGGGGGGGGGGGGGGGGGGGGGGGGGGGGGGGGGGGGGGGGGGGGGGGGGGGGGGGGGGGGGGGGGGGGGGGGGGGGGGGGGGGGGGGGGGGGGGGGGGGGGGGGGGGGGGGGGGGGGGGGGGGGGGGGGGGGGGGGGGGGGGGGGGGGGGGGGGGGGGGGGGGGGGGGGGGGGGGGGGGGGGGGGGGGGGGGGGGGGGGGGGGGGGGGGGGGGGGGGGGGGGGGGGGGGGGGGGGGGGGGGGGGGGGGGGGGGGGGGGGGGGGGGGGGGGGGGGGGGGGGGGGGGGGGGGGGGGGGGGGGGGGGGGGGGGGGGGGGGGGGGGGGGGGGGGGGGGGGGGGGGGGGGGGGGGGGGGGGGGGGGGGGGGGGGGGGGGGGGGGGGGGGGGGGGGGGGGGGGGGGGGGGGGGGGGTACACGCATTTGACATATAATATGAAGAATTTGAAATGCATGATGAAATATGGCGACTGATGTAATTCAGCATGCGTGCATAAACATTAATGAGGAATAAGCATGCAGAAGAACACAGCAAAAGTATCAGGCCACCATAGAGTTTAAGTTTACAACTCGATCCAGCAAAGTCATCAGAAGAACGAGAGTTGTAACTTAGCAAAAAATGAAAAACGCCCGTATAAGATAGACCCGCTTGAAGACTAACTCAAATTTCTCCCCCTTTGTCATCGAATGACCAAAAGGGTTGAAAATGAGGACTAACACCCCTGAAGAATATCAAGTTGATGAAGGAGCGCCAGCGTTGTTGGGGTCGATTGTCGTAGTCGGGCCTGCCGCAGTGTCGTCCAAATCTTCATGTTCATCGGTGTCACGTGATGAAGAATATGAGCTGGCCACCAAGGAAGGAACCTTGACCTTCTTGAATTTCTTCGGTGGAGGAGCAGACCAGTCAAAATCTTCCTTGAGACCCATGGTCTTCAGATCTTCATCGCTATAGATGTGAGACAGAACAACCCAGGTACGGTTGAGGGTTTCATGAAGATAGTAATGGTTTTTCTTCACTGCATTGTGAGTGGCTGTCATATTCTGAAGAATTGAGCCGAATTGACGTTTGACCCACTTGTGATTACGATCGACCTTCTGATGAAGACTTAGGAGAAGTTCTCGATCGGTCATCAGAGCAGTGGCTTGAGGAATAGGCTTTGAAGCTTTGGCGGCAGAATCTTGAGTGGCAGAGTCATCATTGGTGGAGTAGGAAGCAGCTTTGCGAAATTGACCATCCAATGGATGAATGCCTTCATCAATAACAGCAGTAGCCTTGCCCTTGTCATCAGCTGAGGAATATGTCCGCTTGAGGACTTCAGTCGGGGGCAAGTAGCTGAGGTGATTCTGAAAATCGGCTTTGTAATTGAGTGAAGACCTTGTTCGGATGAATCTCATAATCCATGGAGCATAAGGCTTCAACTCAAATGGTGACATTGCGACATTTGCCAGAGTCCTCATGAAGAAATCATGGAAGTTTATGGGAAGGCCATGGATGATATTGAAGAGCAGATTCTTCATGATGCCAACGACTTCTTCGTCAGTCGAGTCGTGGCCCTTGATAGGACTCAATGTCTTCACCAGAATGCGATAGACAGTCCGAGGCACATATAGCAATTCCTTTACGAGGAATTGAGTTCTTGCGGCCTGACCTGGCTTCAAAGGCTTCATCAGCACTTGCATGTAATGATCTGTAAGCTCAGGTTCATTGTAGATGCAACGAGCAGCTTCATGGGGAGGACTGAGAGGCAAGGCACGAAGCAATTCAGTAGCTGGTGCCTTGTAGTGAGTGTTTTCAGTCATCCAATCCAGCACCCATGAATTCACATCTTCAGAGTTTCCGGTGATGTGCAGCGTTGCATAAAATTGAAGAATGAGTTCTTCATTCCAATCACAGATGTCAGTGCAGAAATTTAACAGTCCAGCGTCGTGAAGAACACTGAGGACTGGTGTGAAGCTTGGCAGAGATTCCATATCCACGTGAGGAATGTGCGCATGATCGAAGACTTTGTCTTTGTTAAACAGCACTGAGGAATAAAAATTTGCCTGACAGGCAGTCCAGAAACGCCTCTTCCTAATGCGAGCAGAGTCATAGGGGTTGTAATCTGTGAAGAATACATGCTCGCTGAAGAAATCATCGGCCTTGAATTTTTGCTTCTTTGAGAATGGATCCTTTGGTTTGAGTTGAGGAGTGTCAGTTAGTTGCATCACTACCTCAGGAATCACAATCTCAGGTTCTTCAGGCTGAGGAGTTTCATGATTCGCTTCAGTGGCAGTCTGCGTCTTCAATGCTTCAGCAGTAGCAGTTTCTTCAGCACTAGTGGCTGGAATCTCTTCACGGACAGATGGAGTGGGATGAGGTTCTTCAGAGCCCATTTGAACAGTATGTGCAGGGGACTGAGGAATTTGCTGTAATGGCGTGAA
Source organism: Thinopyrum obtusiflorum (assembly GCA_036873465.1). Taxonomy (NCBI): domain Eukaryota; kingdom Viridiplantae; phylum Streptophyta; class Magnoliopsida; order Poales; family Poaceae; genus Thinopyrum; species Thinopyrum obtusiflorum. The sequence goes on along the minus strand of JAAAWM010012211.1, from coordinate 101,566 downwards.
CAGAGGAGAGTTGGGATGCTGACTTTCCCAAAAATCATCATTCATCAATGGAGTAGTACTCCCAATGTCCACGTCAGAATTTTGTTCATCCAATTCCTCAATGCCGGCCTCTTCAGCAGTGAACTGAGGCATGGGCGAGGAGACAATTGGAGTTGAAGGAAATGCGTCCGCTTCAATTTCTTCATCCATCTGCTCTGAGGAAGCAGCAGAGGGAATGTCTTCATCAGATTCACTTGGAATCATATAATCTTCACCAAAAGGAACAAGGGCCTTTGATGGCATGGTTGAGATAGGAACAGCATCAATTGGATTTTCAAAAGAGCTGGTCAGAGTCTTCATCTTCTTCGGGGCTGAAGAATTTGATGAAGTTGCCTTCCTTTTCTTGACAGCTGCACGCTCTGTAGCCTTAGTCTTCTTCACATCTGATGCAGATGGAAGGATTGGAGTTGGAGTAGGCACAGGAGGAGCAGAGGAATTTGGTTGAATTTCTTCAGGCACAACTGATGCAGTTGTCCTGACTTCTTCTTTTTCTTCAGGCACAGCCATTGAAGCTTCAGCTGTCCTGACATTTTCTTCAGGCGCACCACTAGTGGATGCCCTGGCAACATCTTCAGTGGCTGGAATGCGGTCATCAGCCCTGGTACTCTCATTTTCTTCAGCAGCCTGAATCTCATCAGCGGTGCTGGCATTCTCTTCAGTCGGCTGAGCAGATGACTCACCCTGAGGAATTTCTGGTTGTGATGGAGCTGCAACCTGTGAAGTCAGTTTTTCAGACAATTTTACAAACCTGACTTTGGCTCCCTGCCAATCAGCATAGTAGGCATTGAAGTCATCGCTGAGTCCTTTGATTTCAGCCTGGATCTTCACAAGTTCATCTGGAGACATCTTCACAATATTTTTCTTCAGAAATCGCTTCTTCTTGTACTGAGCTTTCTTCAGCTGCCTGGCCTTCTCAAATTTCCATTTTTCTTCAGTGATAAAGGCTGTCAACATGTGACTTTGACCAGGAGTGAGGTTCAATTCAGGTAAAGGGGTGTTGGGATCCTTATGCCATAGATCAATGAAGTCGAGGATTTTCCTCGGATCCAGCATGAGGGGCACAGCACTGCCTTTGGCCCTAGCAGCCCTTTTCTGTCTTTCTCTGATGATTTCTGCGAGTTCTTCATCGTTAGCCTCATCATCATCAGAGGATACTTGGAAAGCGACCTGTTTCTTGTGAGGACTTGGTCGAGGACCTCGTCCTGCAGTAGCCTTTTTCTTCAATAGAGTGGGGCCTGTTGAGGAATTTGGTGCAGCTGAGGAACTAGCAGATGCTCCTGAGGCAATAGAGATGCCTGTCGTCCTTTGGCATGAGGCGAGATGCATAGGTGCTGAGGATTTTGTCGGAGCAGCTGATGACTTAGGCGGAGGACCTGAGGACTTTGGAGGAGCAGGAGCAGCTTGAGGAGTTGGTCATGAGGGCATTGAAGAATCTGGCCTTGAGGGCATTGTAGATGAAGCACTTGGCTTATGAGCAGGCTTCTTTGGCATGGCCTTCTTTGGCTTGCTAGCAGAGGCCTCAGCAGCAGCAGCAGCAGAGTCTTCATTAAATTTCCTCACTGCTTCTCTTGCTTGTCTGGCCAATTTGGCCTGGCGCTTGGCCCATTCCTTGGGAAATTCTTCACCTCTTTTGATGCTTGTGGGGTCAGCTTCTTGGTCAGGTGCCAATGGAGGTCTTGGGCATGGAGGATTAAGAGCAAATTTCTTCATATATTTGGGAGTTACATATCTGTACTCCCTCCATTCCCGTGCCCATCTTCTCTCTATCCTTTGTATGCGCACTTTGCGCTGATTTTTGTCCTCCTTACCAAACTTGGCCTCATCAGGAGTGCAATAATCCTTGTATATATCATCAGGAATCTCAAAAGCAGTATTGGCCTCAGGCCTCTTTCCTCCTTTCTGTGGCTTCTTTCCATCAGCCATTTTCTTCAGATGAGGTATTTGAACAATGTAATTCTCTGAAGAAGTATGCAACTTTTCTTCGAGGAATGCTGCAAATGAGTTAAGTTGATGAGAACCTAGTGATTCAGCAGCGGACATGAGTACCTGTGAACAGAATATAGTTGCGAGGAATTTGGAGAGGTCATATGCGTTCTCAGAAGGTTTTTCAAAACGAACAAGTTTGAGGAATTTGACCAGATGAGTCTTGAAGAATTTCACTAAGCGTTCTTTGTCTTAGGTTCCAGAGTTGTAAGGATCGAAGATCCACACAATTGAGGAATCTTGAAGAAAAATTTGCTTAGAGAAACAAATCAAGAACAGATGATATGTGAGGTGTTTAATGTGTGAAGAATTTGAAGAATAAACACCTTTGAGGATTTTGTAGTATTCATTTGAATCAAAGAGGGCAGTAAAAGTAACTTTTAATTACCCTAGACGAAGAACACGACGAACTGAGAGGTGTAGATTGTGAAGTTCGTCAGTTCAGATCTTCCATGCCCTAACTTGGCTGAGGAAGACAGCTACGGCGGCGGCGGAGTGAAGAAATCCGCAGCCAGCGCGAGTACGACGGCGACGAGGTCGAGGCAGTGAAGCTCTTCCTCACCAGCGATGATGGAGTAGCGGTGGCGCTAGGGTTTGAGGAGCTCGAGCAAGAGTGAGGTCGAGCGAAGTAAAAGTGGAGCAGTGAAGGGGAGGGGATATTTATAGCCGCAGTGAAAAACGGTTTGCCCGAAGAAATTTTACGAACGTGCCCCTGACCCTTCTCATTCGCTTGACATGTGTCACCCACGTACTGAGAGGTGGCGATCGTGTGAGATCGTGGGTGAATAGATAAGTGTTTTCGTTGGATTCGGAGAGATTCGAGCGGTAAAACCGAAAATTTTGGATAAGATAAGTTAAAAGTTCTGTTCGCAAATTCTTCAGCTGACAAGGACACAGTGAAGATTTTGAACGAGTTTCAAATAGAACGCACATGAAGAATTTGTGAATAGTTTGGGTTGAGTATAGCATAGAGGGGGAAGGGTCCGATCACATTCACTTAGCAGAAACAGCAACTTGAAGAAATAGCAATAAGTGAATGCTGTAGAGGACATAAACTCATATATATATATAGCCAATGAAGAAAAATGACGGAACCAGTGAAGACAATGCAAAGTTGAAGAAAATGAACAATTTGAGGAATTTCAGAAACTGAGGAAAAACTCAAATTTGAAGATTTTCAACTTTTGTGGTGGCGTGTTCCACCGTATAAGAATGATGATTTCAGACACCGCATACAATTGTCGTAGGGTTCTGAGAATCAAATTCTTCATTAATTTCTTCACACTTAGAGTGTTATTCTTCATTGATTGAAGAAAAATGTTTCTTCATGTGTTGCACATCTAAGTCATCAATTTTGCATAAGTGTTAGGATGAGTGTCCCATTCAGAGAACATTCGAAGATTCTAAGATATTTAGCTCGCACCGCAACTTGCTAAATCTCTTCTCATCCAAGGGCTTAGTGAAGATATCAGCGGGGGGGGGGGGGGGGGGGGGGGGGGGGGGGGGGGGGGGGGGGGGGGGGGGGGGGGGGGGGGGGGGGGGGGGGGGGGGGGGGGGGGGGGGGGGGGGGGGGGGGGGGGGGGGGGGGGGGGGGGGGGGGGGGGGGGGGGGGGGGGGGGGGGGGGGGGGGGGGGGGGGGGGGGGGGGGGGGGGGGGGGGGGGGGGGGGGGGGGGGGGGGGGGGGGGGGGGGGGGGGGGGGGGGGGGGGGGGGGGGGGGGGGGGGGGGGGGGGGGGGGGGGGGGGGGGGGGGGGGGGGGGGGGGGGGGGGGGGGGGGGGGGGGGGGGGGGGGGGGGGGGGGGGGGGGGGGGGGGGGGGGGGGGGGGGGGGGGGGGGGGGGGGGGGGGGGGGGGGGGGGGGGGGGGGGGGGGGGGGGGGGGGGGGGGGGGGGGGGGGGGGGGGGGGGGGGGGGGGGGGGGGGGGGGGGGGGGGGGGGGGGGGGGGGGGGGGGGGGGGGGGGGGGGGGGGGGGGGGGGGGGGGGGGGGGGGGGGGGGGGGGGGGGGGGGGGGGGGGGGGGGGGGGGGGGGGGGGGGGGGGGGGGGGGGGGGGGGGGGGGGGGGGGGGGGGGGGGGGGGGGGGGGGGGGGGGGGGGGGGGGGGGGGGGGGGGGGGGGGGGGGGGGGGGGGGGGGGGGGGGGGGGGGGGGGGGGGGGGGGGGGGGGGGGGGGGGGGGGGGGGGGGGGGGGGGGGGGGGGGGGGGGGGGGGGGGGGGGGGGGGGGGGGGGGGGGGGGGGGGGGGGGGGGGGGGGGGGGGGGGGGGGGGGGGGGGGGGGGGGGGGGGGGGGGGGGGGGGGGGGGGGGGGGGGGGGGGGGGGGGGGGGGGGGGGGGGGGGGGGGGGGGGGGGGGGGGGGGGGGGGGGGGGGGGGGGGGGGGGGGGGGGGGGGGGGGGGGGGGGGGGGGGGGGGGGGGGGGGGGGGGGGGGGGGGGGGGGGGGGGGGGGGGGGGGGGGGGGGGGGGGGGGGGGGGGGGGGGGGGGGGGGGGGGGGGGGGGGGGGGGGGGGGGGGGGGGGGGGGGGGGGGGGGGGGGGGGGGGGGGGGGGGGGGGGGGGGGGGGGGGGGGGGGGGGGGGGGGGGGGGGGGGGGGGGGGGGGGGGGGGGGGGGGGGGGGGGGGGGGGGGGGGGGGGGGGGGGGGGGGGGGGGGGGGGGGGGGGGGGGGGGGGGGGGGGGGGGGGGGGGGGGGGGGGGGGGGGGGGGGGGGGGGGGGGGGGGGGGGGGGGGGGGGGGGGGGGGGGGGGGGGGGGGGGGGGGGGGGGGGGGGGGGGGGGGGGGGGGGGGGGGGGGGGGGGGGGGGGGGGGGGGGGGGGGGGGGGGGGGGGGGGGGGGGGGGGGGGGGGGGGGGGGGGGGGGGGGGGGGGGGGGGGGGGGGGGGGGGGGGGGGGGGGGGGGGGGGGGGGGGGGGGGGGGGGGGGGGGGGGGGGGGGGGGGGGGGGGGGGGGGGGGGGGGGGGGGGGGGGGGGGGGGGGGGGGGGGGGGGGGGGGGGGGGGGGGGGGGGGGGGGGGGGGGGGGGGGGGGGGGGGGGGGGGGGGGGGGGGGGGGGGGGGGGGGGGGGGGGGGGGGGGGGGGGGGGGGGGGGGGGGGGGGGGGGGGGGGGGGGGGGGGGGGGGGGGGGGGGGGGGGGGGGGGGGGGGGGGGGGGGGGGGGGGGGGGGGGGGGGGGGGGGGGGGGGGGGGGGGGGGGGGGGGGGGGGGGGGGGGGGGGGGGGGGGGGGGGGGGGGGGGGGGGGGGGGGGGGGGGGGGGGGGGGGGGGGGGGGGGGGGGGGGGGGGGGGGGGGGGGGGGGGGGGGGGGGGGGGGGGGGGGGGGGGGGGGGGGGGGGGGGGGGGGGGGGGGGGGGGGGGGGGGGGGGGGGGGGGGGGGGGGGGGGGGGGGGGGGGGGGGGGGGGGGGGGGGGGGGGGGGGGGGGGGGGGGGGGGGGGGGGGGGGGGGGGGGGGGGGGGGGGGGGGGGGGGGGGAGAAATTCGCTCTTAATCCTCCATGCCCAAGACCTCCGTTGGCACCTGGCCAAAAAGCTGACCCCACCAGCATCAAAAGAGGTGAAGAATTTCCCAAGGAATGGGCCAAGCGCCAGGCCAAATTGGCCAGACAAGCAAAAGAAGCAGTGAGGAAATTTAATGAAGACTCTGCTGCTGCTGCTGCTGCTGCTGCTGAGGCCTCTGCTAGCAAGCCAAAGAAGGCCATGCCAAAGAAGCCTGCTCATAAGCCAAGTGCTTCATCGGCAATGCCCTCAAGGCCAGATTCTTCAATGCCCTCACGACCAACTCCTCAAGCTGCTCCTGCTCCTCCAAAGTCCTCAGCTCCTCCGCCAAAGTCATCAGCTGCTCCGACAAAATCCTCAGCACCTGTGCATCTCGCCTCGTGCCAAAGGACGATAGGCATCTCTATTGCCTCAGGAGCATCTGCTAGTTCCTCAGCTGCACCAAATTCCTCAACAGGCCCCACTCTGTTGAAGAAAAAGGCTACTGCAGGACGAGGTCCTCGACCAAGTCCTCACAAGAAACAGGTCGCTTTCCAAGTATCCTCTGATGATGTTGAGGCTGACGATGAAGAACTCGGGGGGGGGGGGGGGGGGGGGGGGGGGGGGGGGGGGGGGGGGGGGGGGGGGGGGGGGGGGGGGGGGGGGGGGGGGGGGGGGGGGGGGGGGGGGGGGGGGGGGGGGGGGGGGGGGGGGGGGGGGGGGGGGGGGGGGGGGGGGGGGGGGGGGGGGGGGGGGGGGGGGGGGGGGGGGGGGGGGGGGGGGGGGGGGGGGGGGGGGGGGGGGGGGGGGGGGGGGGGGGGGGGGGGGGGGGGGGGGGGGGGGGGGGGGGGGGGGGGGGGGGGGGGGGGGGGGGGGGGGGGGGGGGGGGGGGGGGGGGGGGGGGGGGGGGGGGGGGGGGGGGGGGGGGGGGGGGGGGGGGGGGGGGGGGGGGGGGGTTGGCAGGGAGCCAAAGTCAGGTTTGTAAAATTGTCTGAAAAACTGACTTCAAAGGTTGCAGCTCCATCACAACCAGAAATTCCTCAGGGTGAGTCATCTGCTCAGCCGACTGAAGAGAATGCCAGCACCGCTGATGACATTCAGGCTGCTGAAGAAAATGAGAGTACCAGGGCTGATGACTACATTCCAGCCACTGAAGATATTGCCAGGGCATCCACTAGTGGTGCGCCTGAAGAAAATGTCAGGACAGCTGAAGCTTCAATGGCTGTGCCTGAAGAAAAAGAAGAAGTCAGGGTAACTGCATCAGTTGTGCCTGAAGTAATTCAACTAAATTCCTCTGCTCCTCCTGCGCCTACTCCAACTCAAATCCTTCCATCTGCATCAGATGTGAAGAAGACTAAGGCTGCAGAGCGTGCAACTGTGAAGAAAAGGAAGGCATCAACTTCATCAAATTCTTCAGCCCTGAAGAAGATGAAGCCTCTGACCAACTCATTTGAAAATCCGATTGATGCTGTTCCTATCTCAACCATGCCATCAAAGGACCTTGTTCCTTTTGGTGAAGATTATATGATTCCAAGTGAATCTGATGAAGACCTTCCCTCTGCTGCTTCCTCAGAGCAGATGGATGAAGAAATTGAAGCGGACGCATTCCCTTCAACTCCAATTGTCTCCTCGCCCATGCCTCAGTTCACTGCTGAAGAGGCCGGCGTTGAGGAATTGGATGAACAAAATTCTGACGTGGACATTGGGAGTACTACTCCATTGATGAATGATGATTTCTGGGAAAGTCAGCATCCCAACTCTCCTCTGTTCACGCCATTGCAGCAAATTCCTCAGTCCCCTGCACATACTGTTCCAATGGGCTCTGAAGAACCTCATCCCACTCCATCTGTTCGTGAAGAAATTCCAGCCACTAGTGCTGAAGAAACTGCTACTACTGAAGCATTGAAGACGCAGACTGCCACTGAAGAGAAACATGAAACTCCTCAGCCTGAAGAACCTGAGATTGTGATTCCTGAGGTAGTGATGCAACTAACTGACACTCCTCAACTCAAACCAAAGGATCCATTCTCAAAGAAGCAAAAATTCAAGGCCGATGATTTCTTCAGCGAGTATGTATTCTTCACAGATTACAATCCCTATGACTCTGCTCGCATTAGGAAGAGGCATTTCTGGACTGCCAGTCAGGCAAATTTCTATTTCTCAGTGCTGTTTAACAAAGACAAAATCTTCGATCATGCGCACATTCCTCACGTGGATATGGAATCGCTGCCAAGCTTCACACCAGTCCTCAGTGTTCTTCACGACGCTGGACTGTTAAATTTCTGCACTGACATCTGTGATTGGAATGAAGAACTCATTCTTCAATTTTATGCAACGCTGCACATCACCGGAAACTCTGAAGATGTGAATTCATGGGTGCTGGATTGGATGACTGAAAACACTCACTATAAGGCACCAGCTACTGAATTGCTTCGTGCCTTGCCTCTCAGTCCTCCCCATGAAGCTGCTCGTTGGATCTACAATGAACCTGAGCTTACAGATCATTACATGCAAGTGCTGATGAAGCCGGGGGGGGGGGGGGGGGGGGGGGGGGGGGGGGGGGGGGGGGGGGGGGGGGGGGGGGGGGGGGGGGGGGGGGGGGGGGGGGGGGGGGGGGGGGGGGGGGGGGGGGGGGGGGGGGGGGGGGGGGGGGGGGGGGGGGGGGGGGGGGGGGGGGGGGGGGGGGGGGGGGGGGGGGGGGGGGGGGGGGGGGGGGGGGGGGGGGGGGGGGGGGGGGGGGGGGGGGGGGGGGGGGGGGGGGGGGGGGGGGGGGGGGGGGGGGGGGGGGCGTGGATTATGAGATTCATCAGAACAAGGTCTTCACTCAACTACAAAGCTGATTTTTAGAATCACCTCAGCTACTTGCCCCCGATTGAAGTCCTCAAGCAGACATATTCCTCAGCTGATGACAAGGGCAAGGCTACTGCTGTTATTGATGAAGGCATTCGTCCATTGGATGGTCAATTTCGCAAAGCTGCTTCCTACTCCACCAATGACGACTCTGCAACTCAAGATTCTGCCGCCAAAGCTTCAAAACCTATTCCTCAAGCCACTGCTCCACGAGTGATGACCGATCGAGAACTTCTCCTAAGTCTTCATCAGAAGATCGATCATAATCACAAGTGGGTCAAACGTCAATTCGGCTCAATTCTTCAGAATATGACAGCCACTCACAATGCAGTGAAGAAAAACCATTACTATCTTCATGAAACCCTCAACCGTACCTGGGCTGTTCTGTCTCACATCTATAGCGATGAAGATCTGAAGAACATGGGTCTCAAGGAAGACTTTGACTGGTCTGCTCCTCCACCGAAGAAATTCAAGAAGGTCAAGGTTCCTTCCTTGGTGGCCAGCTCATATTCTTCATCACGCGACACCGATGAACATGAAGATTTGGACGACACTGCAGCAGGCCCGACTACGACAATCGACCCCGACAACGCTGGCGCTCCTTCATCAACTTGATATTCTTCAGGGGCGTTAGTCCTCATTTTCAACCCTTTTGGTCATTCGATGACAAAGGGGGAGAAATTTGAGTTAGTCTTCAAGTGGGTCTATCTTATATGGGCGTTTTTCGTTTTTTGCTAAGTTACAACTCTCGTTCTTCTGATGACTTTGCTGGATCGAGTTGTAAACTTAAACTCTATGGTGGCCTGATACTTTTGCTGTGTTCTTCTGCATGCTTATTCCTCATTAATGTTTATGCACGCATACTGAATTACATCAGTCACCATATTTCATCATGCATTTCAAATTCTTCATATTATATATGAATTACAAGATATAGGGGGGGGGGGGGGGGGGGGGGGGGGGGGGGGGGGGGGGGGGGGGGGGGGGGGGGGGGGGGGGGGGGGGGGGGGGGGGGGGGGGGGGGGGGGGGGGGGGGGGGGGGGGGGGGGGGGGGGGGGGGGGGGGGGGGGGGGGGGGGGGGGGGGGGGGGGGGGGGGGGGGGGGGGGGGGGGGGGGGGGGGGGGGGGGGGGGGGGGGGGGGGGGGGGGGGGGGGGGGGGGGGGGGGGGGGGGGGGGGGGGGGGGGGGGGGGGGGGGGGGGGGGGGGGGGGGGGGGGGGGGGGGGGGGGGGGGGGGGGGGGGGGGGGGGGGGGGGGGGGGGGGGGGGGGGGGGGGGGGGGGGGGGGGGGGGGGGGGGGGGGGGGGGGGGGGGGGGGGGGGGGGGGGGGGGGGGGGGGGGGGGGGGGGGGGGGGGGGGGGGGGGGGGGGGGGGGGGGGGGGGGGGGGGGGGGGGGGGGGGGGGGGGGGGGGGGGGGGGGGGGGGGGGGGGGGGGGGGGGGGGGGGGGGGGGGGGGGGGGGGGGGGGGGGGGGGGGGGGGGGGGGGGGGGGGGGGGGGGGGGGGGGGGGGGGGGGGGGGGGGGGGGGGGGGGGGGGGGGGGGGGGGGGGGGGGGGGGGGGGGGGGGGGGGGGGGGGGGGGGGGGGGGGGGGGGGGGGGGGGGGGGGGGGGGGGGGGGGGGGGGGGGGGGGGGGGGGGGGGGGGGGGGGGGGGGGGGGGGGGGGGGGGGGGGGGGGGGGGGGGGGGGGGGGGGGGGGGGGGGGGGGGGGGGGGGGGGGGGGGGGGGGGGGGGGGGGGGGGGGGGGGGGGGGGGGGGGGGGGGGGGGGGGGGGGGGGGGGGGGGGGGGGGGGGGGGGGGGGGGGGGGGGGGGGGGGGGGGGGGGGGGGGGGGGGGGGGGGGGGGGGGGGGGGGGGGGGGGGGGGGGGGGGGGGGGGGGGGGGGGGGGGGGGGGGGGGGGGGGGGGGGGGGGGGGGGGGGGGGGGGGGGGGGGGGGGGGGGGGGGGGGGGGGGGGGGGGGGGGGGGGGGGGGGGGGGGGGGGGGGGGGGGGGGGGGGGGGGGGGGGGGGGGGGGGGGGGGGGGGGGGGGGGGGGGGGGGGGGGGGGGGGGGGGGGGGGGGGGGGGGGGGGGGGGGGGGGGGGGGGGGGGGGGGGGGGGGGGGGGGGGGGGGGGGGGGGGGGGGGGGGGGGGGGGGGGGGGGGGGGGGGGGGGGGGGGGGGGGGGGGGGGGGGGGGGGGGGGGGGGGGGGGGGGGGGGGGGGGGGGGGGGGGGGGGGGGGGGGGGGGGGGGGGGGGGGGGGGGGGGGGGGGGGGGGGGGGGGGGGGGGGGGGGGGGGGGGGGGGGGGGGGGGGGGGGGGGGGGGGGGGGGGGGGGGGGGGGGGGGGGGGGGGGGGGGGGGGGGGGGGGGGGGGGGGGGGGGGGGGGGGGGGGGGGGGGGGGGGGGGGGGGGGGGGGGGGGGGGGGGGGGGGGGGGGGGGGGGGGGGGGGGGGGGGGGGGGGGGGGGGGGGGGGGGGGGGGGGGGGGGGGGGGGGGGGGGGGGGGGGGGGGGGGGGGGGGGGGGGGGGGGGGGGGGGGGGGGGGGGGGGGGGGGGGGGGGGGGGGGGGGGGGGGGGGGGGGGGGGGGGGGGGGGGGGGGGGGGGGGGGGGGGGGGGGGGGGGGGGGGGGGGGGGGGGGGGGGGGGGGGGGGGGGGGGGGGGGGGGGGGGGGGGGGGGGGGGGGGGGGGGGGGGGGGGGGGGGGGGGGGGGGGGGGGGGGGGGGGGGGGGGGGGGGGGGGGGGGGGGGGGGGGGGGGGGGGGGGGGGGGGGGGGGGGGGGGGGGGGGGGGGGGGGGGGGGGGGGGGGGGGGGGGGGGGGGGGGGGGGGGGGGGGGGGGGGGGGGGGGGGGGGGGGGGGGGGGGGGGGGGGGGGGGGGGGGGGGGGGGGGGGGGGGGGGGGGGGGGGGGGGGGGGGGGGGGGGGGGGGGGGGGGGGGGGGGGGGGGGGGGGGGGGGGGGGGGGGGGGGGGGGGGGGGGGGGGGGGGGGGGGGGGGGGGGGGGGGGGGGGGGGGGGGGGGGGGGGGGGGGGGGGGGGGGGGGGGGGGGGGGGGGGGGGGGGGGGGGGGGGGGGGGGGGGGGGGGGGGGGGGGGGGGGGGGGGGGGGGGGGGGGGGGGGGGGGGGGGGGGGGGGGGGGGGGGGGGGGGGGGGGGGGGGGGGGGGGGGGGGGGGGGGGGGGGGGGGGGGGGGGGGGGGGGGGGGGGGGGGGGGGGGGGGGGGGGGGGGGGGGGGGGGGGGGGGGGGGGGGGGGGGGGGGGGGGGGGGGGGGGGGGGGGGGGGGGGGGGGGGGGGGGGGGGGGGGGGGGGGGGGGGGGGGGGGGGGGGGGGGGGGGGGGGGGGGGGGGGGGGGGGGGGGGGGGGGGGGGGGGGGGGGGGGGGGGGGGGGGGGGGGGGGGGGGGGGGGGGGGGGGGGGGGGGGGGGGGGGGGGGGGGGGGGGGGGGGGGGGGGGGGGGGGGGGGGGGGGGGGGGGGGGGGGGGGGGGGGGGGGGGGGGGGGGGGGGGGGGGGGGGGGGGGGGGGGGGGGGGGGGGGGGGGGGGGGGGGGGGGGGGGGGGGGGGGGGGGGGGGGGGGGGGGGGGGGGGGGGGGGGGGGGGGGGGGGGGGGGGGGGGGGGGGGGGGGGGGGGGGGGGGGGGGGGGGGGGGGGGGGGGGGGGGGGGGGGGGGGGGGGGGGGGGGGGGGGGGGGGGGGGGGGGGGGGGGGGGGGGGGGGGGGGGGGGGGGGGGGGGGGGGGGGGGGGGGGGGGGGGGGGGGGGGGGGGGGGGGGGGGGGGGGGGGGGGGGGGGGGGGGGGGGGGGGGGGGGGGGGGGGGGGGGGGGGGGGGGGGGGGGGGGGGGGGGGGGGGGGGGGGGGGGGGGGGGGGGGGGGGGGGGGGGGGGGGGGGGGGGGGGGGGGGGGGGGGGGGGGGGGGGGGGGGGGGGGGGGGGGGGGGGGGGGGGGGGGGGGGGGGGGGGGGGGGGGGGGGGGGGGGGGGGGGGGGGGGGGGGGGGGGGGGGGGGGGGGGGGGGGGGGGGGGGGGGGGGGGGGGGGGGGGGGGGGGGGGGGGGGGGGGGGGGGGGGGGGGGGGGGGGGGGGGGGGGGGGGGGGGGGGGGGGGGGGGGGGGGGGGGGGGGGGGGGGGGGGGGGGGGGGGGGGGGGGGGGGGGGGGGGGGGGGGGGGGGGGGGGGGGGGGGGGGGGGGGGGGGGGGGGGGGGGGGGGGGGGGGGGGGGGGGGGGGGGGGGGGGGGGGGGGGGGGGGGGGGGGGGGGGGGGGGGGGGGGGGGGGGGGGGGGGGGGGGGGGGGGGGGGGGGGGGGGGGGGGGGGGGGGGGGGGGGGGGGGGGGGGGGGGGGGGGGGGGGGGGGGGGGGGGGGGGGGGGGGGGGGGGGGGGGGGGGGGGGGGGGGGGGGGGGGGGGGGGGGGGGGGGGGGGGGGGGGGGGGGGGGGGGGGGGGGGGGGGGGGGGGGGGGGGGGGGGGGGGGGGGGGGGGGGGGGGGGGGGGGGGGGGGGGGGGGGGGGGGGGGGGGGGGGGGGGGGGGGGGGGGGGGGGGGGGGGGGGGGGGGGGGGGGGGGGGGGGGGGGGGGGGGGGGGGGGGGGGGGGGGGGGGGGGGGGGGGGGGGGGGGGGGGGGGGGGGGGGGGGGGGGGGGGGGGGGGGGGGGGGGGGGGGGGGGGGGGGGGGGGGGGGGGGGGGGGGGGGGGGGGGGGGGGGGGGGGGGGGGGGGGGGGGGGGGGGGGGGGGGGGGGGGGGGGGGGGGGGGGGGGGGGGGGGGGGGGGGGGGGGGGGGGGGGGGGGGGGGGGGGGGGGGGGGGGGGGGGGGGGGGGGGGGGGGGGGGGGGGGGGGGGGGGGGGGGGGGGGGGGGGGGGGGGGGGGGGGGGGGGGGGGGGGGGGGGGGGGGGGGGGGGGGGGGGGGGGGGGGGGGGGGGGGGGGGGGGGGGGGGGGGGGGGGGGGGGGGGGGGGGGGGGGGGGGGGGGGGGGGGGGGGGGGGGGGGGGGGGGGGGGGGGGGGGGGGGGGGGGGGGGGGGGGGGGGGGGGGGGGGGGGGGGGGGGGGGGGGGGGGGGGGGGGGGGGGGGGGGGGGGGGGGGGGGGGGGGGGGGGGGGGGGGGGGGGGGGGGGGGGGGGGGGGGGGGGGGGGGGGGGGGGGGGGGGGGGGGGGGGGGGGGGGGGGGGGGGGGGGGGGGGGGGGGGGGGGGGGGGGGGGGGGGGGGGGGGGGGGGGGGGGGGGGGGGGGGGGGGGGGGGGGGGGGGGGGGGGGGGGGGGGGGGGGGGGGGGGGGGGGGGGGGGGGGGGGGGGGGGGGGGGGGGGGGGGGGGGGGGGGGGGGGGGGGGGGGGGGGGGGGGGGGGGGGGGGGGGGGGGGGGGGGGGGGGGGGGGGGGGGGGGGGGGGGGGGGGGGGGGGGGGGGGGGGGGGGGGGGGGGGGGGGGGGGGGGGGGGGGGGGGGGGGGGGGGGGGGGGGGGGGGGGGGGGGGGGGGGGGGGGGGGGGGGGGGGGGGGGGGGGGGGGGGGGGGGGGGGGGGGGGGGGGGGGGGGGGGGGGGGGGGGGGGGGGGGGGGGGGGGGGGGGGGGGAGCCTACTGGTTCTATTTCCTCAACTCTTCCATTTCCTCATAACTGTGTTGTGCACTTGTTCATATCTGTGTTTGAAGACTTTGACTGAAGACTTTCTCAATTTCCTCAGTTCAATTTCTTCAGTCTGTTTGTCTTCCTCTTGTGTATCCTGTGTTTACGCTTCCCGTACTCCGTGCCTTGCTTTCATATCATCATAATGCCCATGCTTATGCTCTGTTATGATTGCTTCTGAGTTCTTATTCCACTGCAAGTAGTTCTTCAGTTAGGAATTTCCTCACCTTGAAATTCCTCAGTGAAGAATTCATAAAAATCGCCTATTCACCCCCCCTCTAGTCGATATAACGCACTTTCATCAAGGCGAGCTCCCTGAGGATCAACTCTTTGCTCGTCAGATCATCTGATGCGCCAAGTCCATGACTATTGTCAATGGCAAGTTGCACAGAAGAAGCATCATAGGTGTTTTTTAGCGTTGTGTTTCGCCTCAAGAGGGATGAGAAATCCTTAATGAGATTCACTCTGGTGATTGTGGTCATCATGCCGGCTCAAGATCCCTGGTGGCGAAGGCTTTTCGGCACACTTTTTATTGGCTCACGGCTCATGCATATGCTGAGGATATCATGCGTAAATGTGATAGATGCTAGAAGTTTGCACGTCAGGCTCATGTGCCGGCTCAAGAACTCCGGATGATTCCAATCACCTGGCCGTTTGTAGTTTGGGGGCTTGATATGGTTGGTTTGTTCAAACCATCCAAGGACAAAAAGACTCACCTTTTGGTTACTGTTGATAAATTACCAAGTGGGTTGAAGTAGAGCCAATAAGCAATTGTGATGCAGCCACACCAGTCAAGTTCCTAAAAAAGTTGATTTTTTGCTTTGGTTATCCCCACAGCATCATCACTGATAATGGCACTAATTTGTCCAAGGGAGCTATGAAGCAATTCTGTCAACAAGAGCATATCCGGCTTGATGTAGCATCAGTGGCACATCCCCAGTCCAATGGGCAAGCAGAATGCGCTAACCGGGAGATTTTACACGGTAGTAAGCCAAGGCTCATGGTTCCCCTTGAGTGTACTCCGGGTTGTTGGGTTGAGGAGCTCCCCTCTGTCCTTTGGAGTATACGGACCACCCCCAATAGATCAATAGGCTATACGCCTTTCTTCATGGTATATGGTGCAGAAGCTGTGTTCCCAGCGACATCCGTCATGATTCTCCAAGAGTCACAACTTATGTTTAAGCAGATAATGAACAAGCTCATCAAGACTCTTTGGATGCCTTGGAGGAGGAACGTGATTTTGCCGCAGCACAGCCTGCAATATATCAGCAAGACCTACGTCGCTATCACAGCCGTAGAGTTTGTAGCCGTACCTTCCAGGAGGCGACTTAGTGCTCCGTCTGATACAAGAACAGACAGGTATGCATATGCTTTCCCCTCCATGGGAAGGGCCTTTTGTTATCAGCAAGAACCTTAACAATGGGTCTTATTACCTGATCGACATACGTGAACGTAATAAATCACATACTTCTAAGGAAGAGACAAACAGGCCTTGGAATATTGCTCATCTTCGGCCTTATTATACTTAAGAGCCACTGGCTCCTCATCTTGGAAAATACCTTTGTATATATCTTTCTGATAATTATAATAAAGTCGGCATCCCCGAAACTCGGGGCCTCTGTCGCTTCGCCTCATTTATTGTGCTTGAGTCTTTATTTTTTGCTCATAGGTCACTTGGGGGCTTCCAACTCATCGAGTTTAGCTATTAACATCCCTCTTGACCAGGCAGACGCCATTATGAATCTTGGTTAAACCTGCCTGTCTGCTTGATGCTACTCCACCAAGGTGACCCAACGTACTCTTGACAGTCAATCTATTACGACCCTGAACTTGTCAAAGTTAAAACACCGGCTTATGTCACGTGAGAGCCGGCTTATAGAAAGCTAGGATAAACCATGGGCTATCACGCCAGCTTCATTGAAGCAAGACTCAAGACTCAAAAGCTGGTCTTTTTTGTCATGCCTCGAAAGCTGGCTTAACATTATCTATCTATATCTTTTAATTTTATTATGTTTTATAGGACCCTTTGCTCCTTGATCACTTATTACATCGACCATGAGTCACCAGATCAACAATACACCTGTTTGTTTTAATCAAAATAGAGCTTATCTCCATAAAAGTTTTCGGGTCATACATATACGACTCAGGCTATCATTCAACCGATGGCTCAGTCTTTGCAGAGCAGAAAAATACTACGAGTATTACAGGCAATCGACGGGTTGCAAACCACACCGGTTCAAGTTCTTCCACAAAATCTACCCAAAAGTATCAAGTGCATGATGGCACCACCGACAAAGCAAGTATTTTTCTAGCCCTATTACAAGCCTAAAGATGGTTGAATATCATAAAGTTTTTCAAACAGGGTACTCGTTCAAGCTGGCTTAAGAGCTCTCCGGGACATCTTTGAGTTGGTCTTCTGCATCAATCGCCGTCGTGTCACCTTGCGCTGGCTCATCCTGCGCGGTCTGGAGGTCCCTTGGTTTCCATTGGATGGTGACAAAGCTTGGAAGTTTGAATCATTGGTGATTATGGTAGATGGGTCGACTTTAGGGGCAAAAGTTTGCTTACGTTAAGGAGGCACAAGAGTCAGTGGTCTGAACTCAGGCGGGTTGATGCGCTTGTTGTCCTTTGAGTAGGCGGGTTGATATTTGACCAAGTCCAGCTCTTCTACCAGTTGAGTTGCCGCCACTTGGGTTTCCTTTACACAATGCACGAAATCCTCTGGAGAGAATTCTATACCATGAATGTTATACTATGGAAACCCGCCAACCATCTCAGAAGGATCCTTCTCTGGAAGGAAAGCTTTGGCTTGAGAGAGAACCATGCCGGTCCCAGCACGAGCCGCCAACTTTACCAACTCTTGGAGCCGTTGAGGAATGGTAGTTAGCTCATTGAGCATCTCTTTGATACGTTGGGGCGGCGGCGTGTTTTTGTTTACCGCCATGATTGCATACACGCCACCTGTGTACAATTGTTCTACATAAGTATAAATGGCCTTCAATTTCACCAATGGCAGTTGGACGCCAATATTATTTGTTCTACCTGCACAAAGACAAGATGAATATCAAACAAGTCAGCTACACACTTACCCATAATTTGATTATGCCTATATTACTTACCAAAGATGCACTACAAAAAAAGACACATTCGTGACATTTTGGCCCGAATGAATTTTTTTCCTGTCATGCTTATGACACTTCTATGACGATAATTGTGACAAAACCACGTATCATCATAGATGTGGTGGGCTCCTACTTCTATGACAAAAAATCATGACAGAAAATGGGCTTTTCATCCTGGGCGGGCCGGGGACGTACCTACATGACATTCTTTGGGCCGTCCATGATGGAAAAAATCATGGTAGAAGATCGGGCGAGGAAAAATTTGGGGAGTTCCCGGTTATGGTGGGTGGTCGGGGCCGAGTGATGCACGGAGGGATTGCATGTTTCTCTCATACACATAAGCACGTGTGTGCGAGGCGTTGGGCTCTAACTGAACCCGAGCGAGGCGTTCGCTTACTAAACCCGAGCGATTGCACTAGCTACGTTACTGAACCCGAGCAATCGATCCCTTGACTGTTAACTGAACCCGAGCCATTCCTTCGCTACTGCTGCTAACTGAAGCCGATCGAAACCTGCTGCTGCCTCTTGATGAACAATGACCATTGTTGGGGGTTGGATGAATAGTTCCTGGTGGGGGTTGGATGAACAGGACCCCGTGGTAGTAGAGGCCGTTGCCGCTGGATGAACAGGACCCCGATCGAGAGGAGGCCGCGCCACACCACCCGATCGAGCCAGCTACACACTTACCCATAATTTGATTATGCCTATATTACTTACCAAAGATGCACTACAAAAAAAGACACATTCGTGACATTTTGGGGGGGGGGGGGGGGGGGGGGGGGGGGGGGGGGGGGGGGGGGGGGGGGGGGGGGGGGGGGGGGGGGGGGGGGGGGGGGGGGGGGGGGGGGGGGGGGGGGGGGGGGGGGGGGGGGGGGGGGGGGGGGGGGGGGGGGGGGGGGGGGGGGGGGGGGGGGGGGGGGGGGGGGGGGGGGGGGGGGGGGGGGGGGGGGGGGGGGGGGGGGGGGGGGGGGGGGGGGGGGGGGGAGGGCTGGTTGAACAGTAGCCGGTGGAGGCTGGTTGAACAGGACCCCGTGGATGAACAGTAGCTGGTGGAGGCAGGAGGAAGTCGACGGTGGATGAACAGTAGCAGGTGGAGGCTGGAGGAAGTCGACGGTGGATGAACAGTAGCCCATGGAGGATGGAGCGAGGCAGTAGACAGTGGATGAACAGTAGGCCATTGTCGGTGTCAAAACCGGCCGATCTCGGGTAGGGGGTCCCGAACTGTGCGTCTGAGGATTGAAGGTAACAAGGGACAAAGGGAACACGATGTTTACCCAGGTTCGGGCCCTCTTAATGGAGGGAAAACCCTACGTCCTGCTTGATTGTATTTGATGAGTATGGGGGTTACAAGAGTTGATCTACCTCGAGATCGTAATGGCTAAACCCTAGATGTCTAGCCTATGGGAGTTATGATCGCCTCCACGGACCAAACCCTTCGGTTTATATAGGCACCGGAGGGGGCTGGGGTTGTACAGAGTCGGTTTACAAAGGAAGGAAACTATATATCCGGACGCCAAACTTGCCATCCACGCAAAGGAGAGTCCCACCCGGACACGAGGAAAGGTCTTCTGCCTTGTATCTTCACGGCCCATCAGTCCGGCCCATGTCACATAACACAGCCACCCGAGGACCCCTTAATCCAGGACTCCCTCAGTAGCCCCTGAACCAGTCTTCAATGACGATATGTTCGGCGTGCAAATTGTCTTCGGCATTGCAAGGCGGGTTCCTCCTCTGAATACTCCAAAGCAATCTTCTGAATAAAAGAACTGTATCCGGCTCTGCATGACAGTCACAACCCTCAACCATGAAGGTAAAGTAATGTCCATCAACTGACAACTTTTTTGGCGAAACGTCACATCTAGCCTCTTTATCATTTCGAACCATTTTTTGGCCTCCCCCTTCGCGTTTCGAGACACGGCCTCTATTGACACGTCTCGTCAAAGCGGAGATCGTGTCCACTTATTGCGGGATCCTCATCAATACGGGTTTGGGTAATCCAACCATGCCATTCGCACGACCCCTTGGGAACAAGCGAGTTTTAAGGCTTGAGGGACGGGCGCTTGATATTCATTGCCTATATAAGTGGATAAAGATCCCTCTTTTCTCCCCACGCCTTCTTCCTTCTCCTGTTTTCCCATCCTCAAGCTCCAGCACCCAAGCTTCAATCTTTCCCACCGCCGCCAACCTCTCCAGTCATGTCCGGATCTGGCTCGAAGGGCAAGTGGGAGGCCTCCTCTGTCACGGAGAAGGACATCAAGGAGCTTCGGGGGGCAGGATATCTGTCCGCGGAGATCACGCACAGGCTCCCTGCCAAGGATCAAGTCATACCCACTTCGGAGCCCGGCAAAAGGGTTGTATTCATCCCTCATTTCCTCAGCGGACTAGGGTTACCCCTCCACCCCTTTGTCCGCGGCCTCATGTTCTACTACGGGCTAGATTTCCATGATCTAGCCCCAAATTCTTTCCTCCACATCTCGGCGTTTATCGTCGTGTGCGAGGCGCTACTCCGCATCCCCCCACACTTTGGCCTATGGCTAAAAGTCTTCAATGTGAAGTCGAAGGTGGTCGACGGGCAACATGCGGAGTGCGGCGGCGCCATGGTGAGCAAGCTCCCCAACACCACCTAGCCTAAAGGGGCCTTCATGGAGACCGTCAAGGTGTGGCAGCAGGAGTGGTTCTATATCACCGAACCCCGCGGCGCCAGGTGGGCAGCCACTCCTGAGTTCAGATCCAGACCCTCTATGCGGCTCGCGTCATGGACCAACAAGGGTCTGGACTGGGGGTCGACCACGGATGTGATGACGCTACAAAAGCGCATCAAAAACATGATAGGCAAGAACATCAGTCTCACCAACGTGATTCAGATGATGCTTTTCTGCCGGATCCTCCCTTGTCAACTCCGGCCGCTCCACATGTGGGAGTTCAATCCGAAAGGTCCGCGGACCCTGAGCGTTTCTTTGGCACAACACGCGAAGAGATCTGGAAGCTGCTCTTTAAGACCCAGAAGACGTGGCCGAAGAAGACCGAAGTATTTTAGTTCCGAACACAATTTTTGGTAAATAAACCAAAGGTTATACTGAGATTTCCATTCTTTGATTCAGGGCTGGACAGTGAAGGCGAAGCGAATCAAGTGTCCGGCTCCACTACTTGAAGACCCAGCCAATCCTCTGCTAATGAGGATGCTGGTTCCGATGCCGTATCAGGCGCCGGAGAAGAAGGCCAAGAAAAAGGGCAAGGAGGCCAAGGGCGGCCTCCGCCGTAAGGGTACTTCGGATGCAGTGTCCGGAGAAACCGAAGCCCACTCCTCCCACGAGGGGGATGAAGATGAAGAGGAGGAGCAGGCGGAAAGTGGTTCTCCCTTAAAGGGGGAAAGAAGAAAAGGGCCGCCTCTGCAGACCTGGAGGAGGGGGCGTCCAAGAGGGAGAAGATAACCCTCTCGGACGGTTCTGATACGGACGCCGAACACACCCCCAAGAGGCGCCTCAGGGAAAAACCCCTGGCCGAATCGTAAGTGTCAAAAAGGATATTTATCAAATATTCGGTCTGTTATGGTTGTAATATAACATATCATATTATGTGTTTTAGCCCAGCCTGCGACCTCCCCCAACCATCGCTGTCTAAAGGGAGTTCTCTGCCGCCCGAGATGGCAGAGAGCGAGACGCCACCGCGAGCCCCTTCGCCAATCACCGTGGATGACACTGAGGTGTTGTCCCGAAGGACCTCTCCTGGCCATGGAGGGGCGAGTGAGGCTGCCGAGAAGGCGCCCGAGGACAATACCTCAGCTACCAAAGACATGGAGGGGGCGACCCCCATGGCGACCGACGGCGGGGGTCCTGAACAATCTGGCCCCCAGCCGAACATCATTCCGGAGACCAATGTGGCCCCGGAGTTAGGCGAGCAGCCCCCTTTGAAGGAGGGGGGAGCATCAGCTCTGACGGTGGCCTCCACTAATCCGGAGGCGCCGAATACCTTGGTGGAAGCACTACGACGTGCTGCCATCGTGGAGGAGCACCGCACCCTGATGGGTGTGGTGGTTGAGAAGATTCAGTCTACCAAGAGCGGGTTGAATGAAGCTTTCACCAGCCTGCTAACAGGCTTCGAGGTATGCGACGTAATGCTCTAAACGCTTTTTATAAAGGGACAGACCTGTGCATAGATAGTAGCCCCTGAGACTCTGTCTGGTTTTGAAAAAGCCGGACAGAGGATCATATAGTATTCGGAAGAGGTGACGTACTTTTATATTGTATAACAGGCTTCCATGTTGGCGGCAACCGCCCAGGCCGCTGAAGTTTCCGATCTCAAGCGGAGGCTGCAGCTGGCTGATGATGATATCGACCGCATGAACAAACGGTTCGATGAGGCGCAAGGTATGTTTGAAATATCTCGCACATGCCTGAATTGATATGCAAATTCTGAGTTTAAACACATGCGCTGCTATGTGTATGATTGTAGGCAGCGCGGCCGAGGTCGAGACCCTCAAGAGTGCCCTTGCCCAAGCCAAGGAGAAGGTGAAGGCGAGCAAAGCGGCCACAGACGAAGCGGCTGCAGATTTGAAGTCTGAACAGGTCGCCCGCCGCCAGTACGAGGAGAGGGTGACCGAAGTGGAGCAAGAGCTCAAGGACGCCGCCGGCAAGTGCGAGTCCTTGGAGGAGAAGAATAAGGCCCAGGTGGCCGAACTCGCCAAGGCCCTCCAAGAGGCCAAGGAGGCAAGGACCGAGTCCCGGGCAGCTCACGAGGAAATCCGGCAGTCCGAACAGATAGCGGCCGGTAAGCCCTTTCTTTTGCAGACTATATTTGGCGGTCAAAGATATGCCTTGCTCACTCAACTGTGGAGTTCTCCAGATGCATTTGCGGATCTTTCGAAGAGTGCCGCCGACGCTGCACAGTTCTTCCGGGCCCAGGAGGGGCACACGATGGAGAAGCTCTTCTGGTCACAGTTCGCGGCGTCGGAGCGTCCGGCGCTGTTGAACAACCACATGATGCAACTGGCAGAGCTGCATAGGATGTCCGGATTGGCCATGAAGGACGTCATAGTCCGGCTGTGGCCAACCGAACCCATTCCTAGCAGCTACTTCGGCCTGGTGCAACGACTTGCCGACGCGCTGCCCCGGATTGAAGCTGTCAAGCGCTCGGCGTGCATAGAAGGTGCGCGGATGGCCTTTGCCCGTGTCAAGGTGCACTGGGCAAAGATGAAGGCCGCCGTCGTGGCGGTCGAGGGCCCACCCGAAGGCAAGGACCACCGCAAGCCAGAGCAGTATTTTGAAGATGTCCTTGAGGGTGCCCGATTAATAGAGGGCCAATGCTCAAAGGATATCATATTTGAGTGAATGTATCCGAGCTACCCAGACGTTATTTTATAAACCAAGGCTTTGTAATATATTTATGTCTTTATCTGGAATTGCTTGCCTCCTGTGCGGCTGTATTTTGTTATCTTGAAAGTTTGCTAGTCGTCGGCTTCAGCCTCCACGTAGATACTACGGGGGTGTTCAATATCCGGACGCCAAACTTGCCATCCAGGGGGGGGGGGGGGGGGGGGGGGGGGGGGGGGGGGGGGGGGGGGGGGGGGGGGGGGGGGGGGGGGGGGGGGGGGGGGGGGGGGGGGGGGGGGGGGGGGGGGGGGGGGGGGGGGGGGGGGGGGGGGGGGGGGGGGGGGGGGGGGGGGGGGGGGGGTCCACGTAGATACTACGGGGGTGTTCAGAATAACGCATGAGCACTCTTGACCCAACGTCTTGGTCCATGAAGGAGGTGTCTGCATAGGCGAACCAGGCAATCAGACTATGCGGCTTTATCACTTTCACTTAGCCATAGGAGTTTGATGGTGGGGCTAAGTACTAGCCCCTGGTGCATATGCGGCTATCCGAACTGGGATGCCTCAAGCACATGACCGGACGGAGGCCAGTCCTTCGCATAATACGGAAGAAATCGCAACAGATTTATAGCAAGTCACTGAATAGCTGACCAGCTCTCGCCTCACCATGGCAGTAAGTTTTCGGCTTTCTCTACTAAGGTGTTTGACCGGACAAACCAGAAACACAATCGCAGTAATTCTTCCTTTACTACCCTAGCCGAACGAGCGGAACATAAGGTAGTAACCACAGGAGCCGGGCAACCCAACTATTGACCAAAGACATGATTCAGAGCTGATGCATATAATGCAATATTCGGGACGCCGATTCGGAGCTGATGCATATAATGCAATATTCGGGACGCCGAAGTGCACTCTAAAAGCGTTCAGACTTTTTTTTTTGAAAATATAGGTGGCTGAATAGAGCCCCTGGCATTTTAAGCTATGCTGAAGTGTATATGCCAATCTGACATGAAGAGGGAATACATATTATGAAATAAACCAATACCGAATAGGGTTGGTAAAAACTGTTTCCATTATAGTCTGATTGATACGTCAAAATGTGCTTTTACAGCTAATGCTATAAGCATCAGGGCTATTTTACATGCCGAGAATTTGAGAACAAGGGAAAGCTATATACAGGTCCTAAAAAAGAAAAGGTATCGTGAAGATCCTTTGGACACCCTGCCGCACGTCTGCGCCGCTTTTCGCCTTGGTGGAGGATCCTTTGAAAGGATCGACGATCGTGTATATAGAAGGGGCCTAGGAAAGGGCCCTGCGCCACCGTAAAGTGACTTTAGGTTTTAAAGAACCTGTAATATGAGAGAAAAGAGACAAAAGAAGAAGGAGATTAAGGTCCGAATTGGGTCGAGCCGTATTATGGACCTCATCCGCGGAGTGCCTCCGTCGTCGCCCAAGGTATTTTGAGTGCGTAGTTATGCACACGCGGTACATATGCCACGATTAGATGGGGCGGTGGACAGAGGTAAAACTGCTAGTCCAGCGCCGGATTGACCGAGCTGTCGTTCTGCAGAGTAGGCCGGACTCGTTTAATAGTGTCCGAAGGCTTGATGGCCGATGAAGTGTTCGGCTTGATAAGGCCGCTCTGTACCTCGGCTGCAAGGGCCATGGTGTGCTCCTCGGTACGGAGGGAGCGTTCCATGTTTCCATTGACTGTGATAACACCGCTGGGTCTAGGCATCTTGAGCTTTAAGTAAGCATAATGCGGGACTGCATTGAAGCGGGCGAAGGCAGTACGTCCGAGCAGTGCGTGATAACCACTGCGGAAGGGGACGATGTCGAAGATCAAGTCTTCGCTTCTGAAATTGTCTGGTGAATCAAAGACTACTTCCAATGTTAATGAGCCCGTATAGCAGGCCTCGACGCTGGGTATCACTCCTTTAAAGGTGGTGTTACTTGGCTTGATTCTTGATGGGTCAATACCCATTTTGCGGACAGTGTCTTGATAGATCAAGTTGAGACTGCTGCCGCCGTCCATAAGGACTCGAGTCAAATGATATCCGTCAATAATTGGATCGAGGACCAGGGCCACCGAACCTCCGTGACGGATACTGGTTGGGTGGTCCCTGCGATCGAAGGTGATTGGACAAGCCGACCATGGGTTGAATTTGGGGGCGACGGGCTCTACGGCGTAGACGTCCCTTAGTGCGCGCTTGCGCTCCCTTTTGGGGATATGCGTGACATATATCATGTTCACTGTTTTTACCTCAGGGGGAATTTCTTTTGTCCCCCTGTGTTCGGTGGGCGGGGCTCGTCATCGTCCTCGCTTGGTGGCCCTTTCCCCTTATGTTCGGTATTTAACTTACCGGCCTGTTTGAAGACCCCAACAATTTCTGTTGGAGTGGTTGGCAGGCTTGTCGGGGGTGCCATGAATCTGGCAAGGCCGATCGAGTATTTAGTCTAAATTAGATGGACCGTCCTTATTTCCTTTGAATGGCTTCTTCCACTGACCGGATTTAGAGCCACTGAATCCGGCGTTAACCGCTGTGTCTTCAGTTTCTTCGTTGTTGTTTTGACGCTTGTGTTTGTTGCGTCGTGGCCTGCCATTGCCGTCCCTAACTTAGGAGGTGCCAGGGTTGCTGGTACTATTACTTCTACGAGCCAACCAGCTGTCCTCTCCCACGTAGAAGCGGGTCATGAGTGTAGTAAGAGCTGCCATAGACTTCGGCTTTTCCTGACCAAGGTATCGGGTGAGCCATTTGTCGCAGACACTATGTTTAAAGGCCGCGAGGGCTTTGGCATCCGGACAGTCGACGATTTGGTTCTTTTTAATTAAGAACCTAGTCCAGAGTTTGCGGGCTGACTCACCAGGTTGCTGGACTATATGACTAAGGTCATCGGCATCCGGAGGCCGGACATAGGTTCCTTGGAAGTTGTCTCTAAAGGCATCCTCCAAGTCTTCCCAGCTACCAATAGAGTTCTCTGGTAGGCTGTTTAACCAGTGCCGCGCTGGTCCTTTCAGCTTTAGGGGGGTGTATTTGATGGCACGGAGATCATCGCCGCGGGCCATGTGAATATGGAGAAGAAAATCCTCAATCCATACCGCGGGATCTGTCGTTCCATCGTATGATTCGATGTTTACGGGTTTAAACCCTTATGGAAATTGGTGCTGCATTACCTCATCGATAAAGCACAAGGGGTGTGCGGCGCCTCTATATCGGGCAACATCACGACGGAGTTCAACTGACATCCGTGTTCGGTTTTTGGCCCGAGTTTTGTTATGCTGCTCGCGCCAAGCTCGAAGGTCGTCGTCTCTCGTCGGAGCACGCCCCCTTGATCCATATATTGATCTGGTCTTGCCGGCTCTATTGTCCAGGTCCTGACGTAAGTCGTAGGTGTAGCCCTGAGCTGCTACCTCTTTGCCTCGACGGCGAGGTGGCGCGGGCTGGTGTTTGGCATGAGTAGCCGCTTTGTCCCGCCCACGTGGTGGTCGGTCTGGTTCATCAGCATGATTATATCTTGACGGCATTGGCTCTAGGGCCTCGTCACCGAATTGTGGCAGTAGCCGACACTTCAAATAGCTCTTTGTTGGGCATTCGAGGCCGTACTCCTCAGCGGCTAGGACCTGGGTCCATCTGTCGTTGAGCGTATCCTATCCGGCTTGAAGCTATTGCTGTTTCTTTTTTAGGCTCCTCGCAATTGCGATGAGCTGTCGCTTAAAGCGCTCTTGCTCGAGGGGTTCCTCTGGCATGATGAAGTTTTCGATGCCGAGGCTGACATCCTCCTCGGAGATCGTTAGATAGTTACTGTCCTCCGAATCCTCATTCCCGACTGGCTCGTCGGGGTAAACTTGTCCCTCTTCCCAATTATCCTGCTCTATGGCAGGCTCAATGGGTTGGTCAGAGTCTTCGGCATTCTCCGGAGTGTCGATGTCTCCAGTGCCGGTATTATTTTCTTTTTCCCGCCGCGATGTTGAACGGCGCCGCTGACGTCGATGCTTCAGTGGTACCTCGACGGGCTTGTCCTCGATCGGATCTTGATTGCCATCGTCGTTCTCTTTGGGTGTATCCACCATGTACACGTCGTATGTAGAAGTGGCAGTCGAACGTCCGGTGATGGGCGGGTTTTGGCCTGGTTCGGCTCCGGCATCGTCGTCCATACCGTCGATGTCTTCGGAGGCGTAGTTGAGCATGTCGGTTAAGTCTTCAACAGTGGCTACCAAGTGGGTGGTGGGTGGGACGCAAAATTCCCCGCACTCAGCCCCTAGTTCGGGCTGGGCGTAATTTGGAGCTGATACCTCCGTGATGGCGAGAGACCGCATTAAGTCCAAGGCCTCCCTTAAGAGTGAAGGCTGGACGAGGAACCGAGGACCTGCGGAGCTGGGCATGGCAGGTTCTGCCATGTTGTGTTCACCAGACGCAAACCTTGAGAGTTCGGAGTTGGCCTCCAGAGGCGAGTTCGGCTATCCGATGGCAAGGAGGGTCCTGCTTGATTCTAGGCTCGCCGAACATACAATTGCTTCTAGGTCTTCGACAAAGGGCTCCATGGGAGGAGAGGGTCCGGTGGGTTTTAAGATCCCATCTTCGGATGAGGTGGCCTGCTCTGGATCTATGGCCAGGGCAGGGGTAATAGTTGGTCTTTGAGCGGCGCCTGATGACGGATCTGATGGGTTGCCTTCTTGAAGATGAGGAATAGTCATCGAGGCCGTGAACCCTTCGAAGATCAAGTCTCCTCGGATGTCAGCGATGTAATTTAGGCTCCCGAATCTGATCTGATGACCAGGGGCGTAGCTGTCGATCTGCTCAAGGTGACCAACTGAATTGGCACGCAGAGCGAAGCCACCGAATACAAAAAGTTGACCGGGAAGGAAGGTCTCCCCGGAAACAGCATCATTGTTGATGATCAAACGAGCCATCGATCCTTCTGCCGATGACACAGTGGAACTCTCAATGAAAGCACCAATGTCGGTGTCAAAACCGGCCGATCTCGGGTAGGGGGTCTTGAACTGTGCGTCTGAGGATCGAAGGTAACAAGGGACAAAGGGAACATGATGTTTACCCAGGTTCGGGCCCTCTTAATGGAGGTAAAACCCTACGTCCTGCTTGATTGTATTTGATGAGTATGGGGGTTACAAGAGTTGATCTACCTTGAGATCGTAATGGCTAAACCCTAGATGTCTAGCCTATGGGAGTTATGATCGCCTCCACGGACCAAACCCTCCGGTTTATATAGGCACCGGAGGGGGCTGGGGTTGTACAGAGTCGGTTTACAGAGGAAGGAAACTATACATCCGGACGCCAAACTTGCCATCCACGCAAAGGAGAGTCCCACCCGGACACGAGGAAAGGTCTTCTGCCTTGTATCTTCATGGCCCATCAGTCCGGCCCATGTCACATAACACGGCCACCCGAGGACCCCTTAATCCAGGACTCCCTCAGCCGTGGAGTCCCGTTTTGCGGTACGCCACACCCCTCCCGATGAACAGGACCCCGTTTCGACCGTAGGCGCTCCAACACAAGTCCGTTTCCTTCGTTTTGCGGTACGCCACACCCCTCCCGATCAACATGACCCCATTTCGACCGTAGGCACTCAAACAGAAGGCTGTTTACTCCGTTCTGCGGTACGCCAGACCCTTCCCGATGAACAGGACCCCGTTTCAATTGTACGCGGTCGAACAGAAGGCCATTTTTCTCCATTTTGCGGTACGCTAGACCCTGTTCCGGCTATTCCGTCCAAGCCGGTTGGCTCCCGATGAACAAGACGCGTTCTGACCCAGTGGCTTCGCTCTCGTTGAATAGGATGCGTTCCGACCCAGTCACTTGGCTCCCGGTGAACACGACGCTATTTCCTCCATTCCGACCCAGCCGGTTAGCTACCGATGAACAGGACAACATCGCTGTCGTCCGTTGCCTCTCCATGTACACGAGCCCTGGTCGTAAGTATGCACGTGTACACGTTCGAGACCCCGCCCGTATGTACGTACGCAGCCGTATTTACTTTCTTGTAGTGTGGCTGTACGTACGTGTACACGATATATATAGACGAGACTGCGTGACATGCTACGTCCGCGCCTCTATTACGACACGTGCATCTCCTTACTCGGCCACAGTTCATCGCTGCAGAGAGAGCGATCGACCAGTACGTACATACACGTTCACGACCAGACAGAAAACCTTACGTACGGTTCAACCCGATGGGTTCCAGCTATCAGGGAGGATAAGGAGGCACTTCCTTGTGTGCGAAGATATAGCTGGTGGGTCCCAGCTGTCAGGGGGAAGAATTATTTTTTCCCTGTAATATGGACACACTTCCTTGCGTGCGAAGATGTAGCTAGTGGGTCCCAGCTGTCAGGGGGGTAATGTTTTTTTTCCGCAAAATAAGGCGGCCCTTTCGGTGGGTCCCTGCTGTCAGATGGAGGAATCATTATTTTGCGCGTAATAAGGAGGCACTTCCTTGCTGCGACCATGGACCCAGCTATCAGCCTCTCCACGTACAGTCCTCTTCTGATGGAAGTCATTCCTTGACTACGTTGACCACACCGCGCCAAGGGCACCAAGGCAGTGGACAACGGCGAGAACTAGGAAGGGAATGACCCGGAGCCAGGGAAGACTCGGCAGTTGTCTCCCACGCGGACAGGAGTATGAGGGTTTACTGGTTTGGCTGTAGTGTGAGGCTGCCGTCGCCGGAGAATAACAGGAGGTCTGGGTGAGTACAGGGATGGCCAGCCAAGCGATGGGAGTAGGATGGGGTGGTGAGGCCTGCGCGGCAGCACAGCCGGCCACGGGACGCAGGAGCAGGCGGCACGGCTAGCGATGGTTTGGGTGGCTGGAGCAAGAAGACCAGAGGTTGAAGAAACACGATGGTCATTGGATGGACATCGTACGGTCACTGCAGCTAGAATCATTTATATTGACTAAGTTGACAAATCCTACGTCCGCGCCAACTTAGTAGGACCGCAAGTCAGCCTCCAAATATGGTGGGTCCCAGCTAGCAGGGGGAGTATTCATTTTTTTTGTGTAATAAGGAGGCACTTCCTTGCATGCGAAGATATAGCTGGTGGGTCTGAGCTGTCAGCGGGAGGAACTTTTTTTCGCGAAATACAGAGGCGCTTCTGGTGGGTCCCCGCTGTCAG
This sequence comes from Thinopyrum obtusiflorum, assembly GCA_036873465.1. Taxonomy (NCBI): domain Eukaryota; kingdom Viridiplantae; phylum Streptophyta; class Magnoliopsida; order Poales; family Poaceae; genus Thinopyrum; species Thinopyrum obtusiflorum. The sequence continues at coordinate 72,111 of JAAAWM010012211.1, read as the reverse complement.
GTGAAGGAATCATTATTTTGTGTGTAATAAGGAGGCACTTCCTTGTGTGCGACCGTGGACCCAGCTGCCATCCTCTCCATGTTTGACCAGGCCGTGTCGAGAGCACCAGCGTGGTGGACGATAGCGAGGCCTAGGAAGGGGACGACCCAGAGCCGGAGAAGACTCGGCTGTTGTTTCCCACATGGAGGGTAGGGTTTACTGGTTTGTCTGCCGTCACCGGAGAATAACAAGAACTGTGGGTGCGTAGAGGGAAGGCCAGGCCAGCGATGGGAGTAGTGTGGGGCGGTTAGGCCTGCGCGGCAGCACAGCCGACCACGGGAGGCATGAGCAGGCAGTACGGTTGACTGGAGCAAGAAGACGAGAGGTTGAAGAAGCAGCACGGCCATTGGATTAACAATCCAACGGTCACTGCTGTTAGAATCATTTATGGACTAAGTTGACAAAGCCTTTCGTACACGTCAACCTTGTAGACCCACAAGTCAGCCTCCAAATCTGTCCCAAACAGCATATAGCCCAGAATTTCTAGCCATATTCAAATTAATTTAAAAAATAAACATACCTTAAATGTAAAATCCAATGATATTTTACCCGCACAAAAACAATGAAATTTAAAATATCAAAATCGGAAAGAAAAAAGTAATTTGGAACTAATTGCATGTTTGTTGTATTTTTCATTTTACAGCCCATCTCTTATTACTTATAGCCCATTTTTTGGGCAAGCCGAATGCATCCCTCCTCATCTTGAAAGATTTCAGGCCCAGCAGGGCGTAGAAAAGCAAGTAGGCCTCCGTTGCTTATTCTGCAAAAAACAAAATAGCTAGGCTAGCCATTTTCAGAAAGAAAAAACAAAACTGGGCTGGTCATGTGGTAAACAAATGAAATAAAATCCTAGTCTAGATGGGCCACAGCTCTCGCACAACCCAGTTGATACCCTGCTCCGTCCCAAAAACAAAATTAATACTGCGCGAGCTGCTGGGTCCCGGGTGTCAGCCGCTCCTTGTGCAGTTATCTCGCTTATTGACTACGTTGACAGTGGCGTGCAACCCAGATGTCAGGAAACCATCAGGTGGAACCATTTTTTTCTTGTAATAAAGGAGGCACTTGCTTGCCTACTGCCAAGATCCTGATGGGTCCCTACTGTCAGCCTCATCATGTACAGTTATCTCCTTATTCCTCTCGGTTGTTGACCATGTTAACAACACCGGAGGGCGGCGCCACGGCGAGCGAACCAAGGCGGAGGACGATGGTGAGGCCTCAGACAGGAATGAACAAGAGCCAGGGAAGATGCGCAGAGTTTTAGGGTGCGATGTGGTTGCGATGTTTGCGCGGTAGCCCAACCAGCCGTGGGAGGCAGGAGCAGGCGGTCTCGCCGGCGCTAGTTTGGCTTTGGCAGCTGGAGGAAGAAGAGACTGAAGAAACACGATAGACGTTGAATGTGAATCCAATGGTCAAGGTTGGCACAATCGTTTGTTGACTAAGCCGACACCATGTAGCATACTTTTTATAGGAAGAAAAGAAAAATTGGGCTCGCTCGCCAGATAACATTCCCGAAACTGCCACCATTTGATCTTGCGTCACAACTAAAACTGCCAGAAAAATGCGTTTGTTTGCCGTCCTCCTCCCAGGGAACGTTTGCCACATAACATTCCCGAGAATTAAAGACTTGAGAAGGCGTACAGAACAAGCTAGTGTACCAGTAAAGAGACGTTGCTGAGTTTTAGAAAAAAGAGAGACATACTCCTGTAGCTGGTTCAAATCCAAACCTAGACTATGACTATATATAGTGCTATGCTACTCTGCAAGTAATGAAACTGACATATCCAACGTTCGCTTCTCCTCTTCTCTAGTTACTCTGCCTAGCATCAGAAGCTCCGGCCACAACAACCATGTCCGCTGGCGGCTCGTCCACCTGCTCTTCAGCAGGTAACAACCAGATATGCGCCAAGTCGCCACCCATACCATCCCCTGTGGGTCTCATCACAGCCCCGCCGGCACACTCACCGCAGCTGGTTGCTCATCGCAACCCGCTCCCATTGGTGTGGTGCCACTGCTGCAAATCACGCAGAGTCATCCATCGCGTCTCAACTACAATCCTCAACCCTGGCCGAGTCTTCTACAAATGCCCGAATCATGGGGTAATAATATGTTTAAGTGTTATTCACCTGCTTTCAGTTGCTGATTTCTTTAATAGTTTCGTTGATGATCTTCCAATTTGATTCATGCAGAAAAGGGAAGATTCGTGTGATTTGTATTTTTGGGAAGTTGCTGATGTGGGGGAATGGAACTACGCTGATTATTTGGTTAGTCGAGGAATCCCAATACCAGCAGGTTGGGGTGTTGGACAAGTAACTAAAGGAACAGCAGAAGAGGAAGATGCAGAGCAAAAGGTTAAAGATGCAGTTCATCTGATCATGGCCAAGCAACAGCTGCTGAACGGCCTTGATAGCAACGAGGAGATGAAAGAGCTCGTGAAGATAATGGGCAAGATCGTTGTGCTCTGTAGGATGATTGTCTCTTTATTTGTAGTGTATGTAGCACTCATGATGTATTCAGTGGCTATGACATGAGCACTTTGCTGAAACTAGTAATGAATGAAACCTGTTTAGCAGGCTAGGCATAGTGTTGTGAACATTTAATGATTTCTATTAATGAAAATTGGGGGGGGGGGTATCCCCTTTTGCTCATAAATAAATAAATAACAGAGGCCCTTTTGCTAATAAATAAATAAATAAATTAGCAGAGGCCAGGTCGGGTCAGCTTTGTTCCCATTCGGAGACGTCAAGCAAATTGCAGTCCAACAGCAAACTATGTCATCAAATACAAGTTTCACAGCCAAATATGAGTACAACTAAACAATAATGTCATCATTTTTTAGTCGTCATACAATCACCAAACACAAATCAACATACATAATAAGTGATGTTCTCACAGCAAAATACTAAACAACAACTTCATCAGGTTTCAGTTGTCATAACAAACACAATTTCACATAGTATATAAAAAGTCATCTTCTCACAAGAAAATATGACAAAAGCAATCTAATCATCATCCATAGCAGCAGCGTCAACATTTTCGCCATGTGTATCAGTCTGAATCGTAATTCCCCCCAGTGTCATCTTCTTCTTCATCCTCAATGTCCTCAAATGTTGGCGTCTTATTGATCAACTCTCGTATGTCCACAGCCCGACAGGGAATCTTTTCGCCAGCGTTATTGACGTGGTGGTTCTCAAAGATATTAGGAACATCTGTGGAATCTTCTACATCAGGAGCAATGTAAGCATCTTCTTGTTGTGCAACTTCATTAAACGAATTCCTCTGCTCAAACCTTTGCAATACTCTCCAGTCATCGCTACATGCATATGTGTCTTCCAAGAAAAAATATCTGTGTTGCTTGATTTGCCAAAATAAAAGGCTCATCGGTCTGGTACGCCGCCTTGACATTGATGGATTTGAAATAATCACCAGCTCTGGGTTTTGCGATCCTGGAAAACAGGTTATACCAACGACAGCACAATAGAACCACACATCGATGAACCTCAAAACTGAAGATATACTGCAACTGAACAATGTCTGTTATGTTAGCATACATTTGAGTTGTCTCTTCACCGTACTTATCCATGCTCATGATGGCACTATTTTGTGTCTTCATGCCTTCGTCGCATGCAAGGGTGTTGTAGCGCACATCTCCAACAATGCAAGATTCATAATGTCTTACCCGAGTATCAGGACCCATTGCTAGTGCGTAAAGGGCATCATTAACTGCCTGCCCATCCTCCCACATCTTCTTAACATATGGTTAGAAAATAGACAAGCTGATCATCTTATGTACTCAATATATTAAAAAAATTGACAGTGCAATTCAAAAGCTTACATGGCTCTTGAACCATTTTGCAAATCCTGCCATAACCAGTTTGTCAATATTTCTTGGATTTTGCGGCAGTAACTCCTTTTTGTAGATGCTGCACAACATAGTGATCGCGTCAAACATCTAAATATATAAGAATGTGCTGCAAGTTTAGTAGATTACAATGTATAAGCTGCAGTACTTAGCACTTACTCGATATAAGGTAGAATCTCAGGACAGTTATTCAACACATACCAAACCATTTTGTCCAAATCTTTAGGTTTGTCGTCTTGTCGACTCTTCCCTGTAACTCGAACAGAACAATCAAAAACATTGAGCTCGGGATTGTCTTCACCCACCTCTTTGCTAAGCTGATCAGCTGCTTCAATGTATTTTGAGCAGAAAGTCAACGCTTCTGTAGCAATGTAGGCCTCTGCATTGAACCCTCAGATCTAGATCTGTTCCTAACATAGCCCTTGAAAGTGCCTAGCCGCCTTTCAATAGGGTACATCCAGCCATACTGTACTGGACCTCTAAGTAGTGCCTCATTAGGTAGATGAACAGCCAAATGCACCATCACATCAAAGAAGGCTGGAGGATATATCTTCTCAAGGTCGCATAGGATAGTTGGTATCTTGTCTCTAAAACGCTCCAACGCATCTATCCTGGTATTTCTACTATAGAGTTCCCTGAAGAATTGTCCCAACTCCGCAACTGCTCTGTATAAGTCAGGGCGGCCCAATCCTCTAAGGATAATAGGTAAAACCCTTTGAAGTACGACGTGGCAGTCATGAGTTTTCAACCCTTGTACCTTGTTTCCATCTGCACTGACCCTCCTTTCAGGGTTGGAAGTAAATCCATGTGGGAATCTCACACGTGACAAGACCTTGCAGAATTCTTTTATTTTTACCTTGTCCAAGACGTACACAGCTGGTCCCATATCCCATGATGCACCATCATCTTCCACCTGCACATCCCTTCTGATACCCAGGTGTGTCAAATCAATCCTAGATTTTAAGGTATCTTTCATCTTGCCTTCAATATTAAGAAGTGTGCCGATAATGTTGTCACATATATTTTTCTCGATGTGCATCACATCAAGATTATGCCACAGATCCAAAACTTTCCAATACTCCAAGTCCCACAAAGTGGACCTGTGAGTAAACAATAATCTCTCTTCTGCACTGCCACGCTTCCTTTTCCCGCTACCATTATCAGGATGGTTTCCTAGTGTAATATGCCTGACCTTCTCTAATTCCAGTTGCAACTCATCGTCGGTGAGCCTCTTTGGCGCATCATGGTTTTCATGCTTTGCATTGAACACATGTCTTTGGTATTTTGTAGGACACGTCTTGTCCTTGGCAAGGAAACGGCGGTGTCCAATGTAACAGATCTTGCTAAGTATTGCGTATGACAGTGGATTCTTGTCACAGCGAACACATGCATTGTAACCATGTGTCGTTCGCCCTGACATAGTGCCCAAAGCCGGATAATCATGGATGCACCAAATTATAACAGCACGCAGAAAGAAATCAGCTGGTGGGCTGCTATATAGGTCTCGAGTGAGAACACCCCTCCATAGCTGTCGAAGTTCCTCCACAAGAGGCTCCATGAATAAATCAAAATCCTTTCCAGGACTTTTTGGACCTGGGATGAGCAACGCCATCATGTAGTTTGATTCTTTGGTGCAAACATTTGGTGGCATGTTGTAAGGGATAAAAAGCACTGGCCACATGCTATATGTGGTGCTCTGGTGGCCAAATGGGTTAAATCCATCTGTAGCTAAGCCAAGTCTAATGTTTCTCGGGTCAGCAACAAACTTTTTGTGTTTCTGATTGAAGCTTTTCCAGTCACTACCATGAGATGGATGGCTCATTACATTCTGATCTCTGTCCTCCTGGTTCTAGAATGCCACAGTACATACTCTCTTGTTTCAGCATCATGAAACAACCTCTGCAATCTTGGTATAATTGGATAATGTCTCAGAACATTATGAGGAATCCTCTTCACAGCATTGCCATCTTTCCATCTTGATGATTTGCATTTTGGGCATTCACTTAAGTTGGCATAATCCTTTTGGAATAGAACACAATTATTCTTACAAACATGGATCACATCAGATCCAATTCCAACTGCACGAAGGAAATTCTTCATTTACTGTAGGTGTGTGGCAGCTCAGACGCATCTAGGAAAGATTTGCGGAAAGCAGCCAACATCGCATCGAATGATTTGTTGGTCATCTGCTCAGATGTCTTCAGTTGGAGAAAGGTGACCATAGCTGAGAATACTGACAGCTTATTTCCTGGGGCAACTACCACATTGCATTGTTCCAACATGCGGGCCCATCGTTTTTCTTCTGTAGGTGAAAGTTCACAAAATGCGTGAGCATTTCGTAGCATTGTTTCAATGTTGGTTGTCGTGGTTTTGTCATGGCAGATGCCCTTGTGAAAGGACTTAGGTGCGGAGCCATCACAACGTAGGTTAGCTTGAAGGGGTTGAACGGGACGAGAGACACGAGTTTACCCAGGTTCGGCCCCTCACTCACGAGGTAAAAGCCTACGTCCTGCTTTGTGTTGTATTGATTGAGTATCGATTACAAGAGAGCGGAATCGCTTGACCTAGTTATCGATTGATCGTTACTTGAGTTAACCCACCGCAGGGTCTCGCCTTTATATACACAGGTCGAGGCCCTGGGCTTACAAGAGTCCAAGCCGGATCACACAACGTGTCCAACTCGGGTTCTAAGTCACCTTGCCTTGCTAGGCAAGCCGCCATCGGGTGGCTCACATCTTTGGGTTGTAGTACCGTCGCCTGGTCTTGGGCCTTCAACAGCCCCGCCTCGTGAGCCGCCTCTAGTCTTCATATCTTCTCTTCTTGGGCCTACTTAGGCTTTCTCTATTGAGTCGCCAACGGTGTAACCCGACCCCTCCTAGGTGGGTCACGCCGCGGGGTTATATCGCCAACATTAGGCCCCAGATTGATTTGAACTTGTTCATGTCAATCTTCATCTCCAGTTGGCGAATCTTTTTCAATCTTTCCAAAGCTTTAGCTTTCGAACAGTCCTTGTAACCCGCCATGACATCATGTAAAATAAATCCAGAAAAAATTGATGACATCACAACGGATATTTTTTACATTAACTATCCATCCGAGAATCGAGGCGCCTCCTCTATTAATATAATCATATTGCCTCCTCGATTTCCACGCATGCCATATACTGTTTCACCAATCTTTCCTTATAAATAGGCATGGGGGGTCCCCTTTCTCACTTTTTACCTCCGTGCCTCATCTTCTTCTTCCTCCTCGCGTCGTCCGCCGCTGCTGGAGCTCCGCCGCCCCAATCGATCTTCACCAGCAACTCCATCCGGGCCGCTGCATCAACCTGATCATGACCAGAAATCGGCGGTGCTCGTCCGTTCTACATCAACACCGCCAGGTATCGTTTTACTCCTTTCTCAGATCCACATTAGAACACCCTAGTTCATCGAGTTCATCGACGTTCGACCAAGTTCATCCAAGTTCATCCAACTCTTGCTTAGAAAACATAACTCAATCCAAAAACTAGGAAGAAGTGAGGCGGTACTTGTCGTAGCTCTTATTTTACATTTTGAACAGATCCCTCTTCCTCAGAATCCATGCACAGACTGCCACTTTTTCCGCTACTGCACTTTAGGTTTAACAATTATTCTTCTTTTCCTGAACTGCCGTAGATCCAAAATTATAGCTGCGGTCTGTAAAACTTGTTTGCCCAACACTTAGCAAAAAATTTAGCAATCCTTGAATCCATAGATCATTTACCCGCCATTCACCATTCGGGCGGCTTAATAACAACCTTATAACCCACCAACACCCGGCCGACTTATCTATGAACTTTGTAAACCACCAGCTTGTCAATGAACCTGAGAGCCATCTTCTCACTTACAAGGGCGGCTTAATAACAAAATTGTAACCCGCCAAGATTTCCAAAGATACTTTGTTGGCTCATACTTTAATAGTTTGACCTGCCATATTCGCACAACCTGAGGATTACTTCATTCCATGGCTAGGGTAGCTCATAATTAAAACATGTAAACTCTTAGCTGTAGCTGACCCGCCCTTCATCTTACGGGCGGCTTATGATTTCTTCATGATTCATAACAATGATTAATCTTATATCAATAGTTGGTTTGCAGCTACTGAATTGTTATTTGTAACCATTAAACAACTTATCACCATAGTATTAACCTGTAATACTTTACCTCCAGGCCGTAGCTTTTAAGCCACAAAAAATGACTATCGTCAACTGGGAACGTTCTCTGGTCACCAAAGAAATCCTCAATGATTACTTAGGCCAAGGCCTATTGGCGACTCAGCAGGAAATTGGATGGCGAGTTAGCAATGGAGAAACAATCCCTACTCCTTCTGAAGATGAAATTGTAGTCTTCACTGACCACATACTCAGAGGTTTTACCCCACCCGGGTCTAAATTCTTTCGGGACCTCCTCCACTACTTCAACTTGCACCCTCAAGATATAGGCCCAAACTCTGTATCCAACATTTGCCACTTTCAAATCTTCTGTGAAGTTTACCTGCAAACGGCACCTACTATTCCCCTCTTCAAAGAGTTCTTTTATATAAACTGCCAGACCGAATGTTAAAATGGCCCAAGTCATGAGATAGGTGGAATCTCTATTCAGAGACGGAGAGACACAACTTTCCCTCCATCGTCTTGCCAAGTCACTCCAAGGGCTGGGTGACCACCTGGTTTTACTGCAAAAACACTGCTCCAGCAACAGAAAACCCTTTGCCTGGGTTTAGAGCTGAACGTCTTCCAACGGATTTTGACCCGCCGAGCAAAATTATCCCAGAAGAAGATTGAGAGGCCTTCCCATTCCTCTCCAAGGCTAAAGCTTTATTGGCTCATGGGTTAATTGGAGTTGACTTGACCCGGTGCTGGGTCTCTTGGAAGATACTCCCCTTAAGCCGCCGTCCCGGCTTAATGTGTGAGTACTTTGGCGAGCCAAATGAGCCCCAACGGTATACTGAAGACAACTTTACAGCTGAAGAAGTCTTTAAAACCGTAAGAACCCTGCTTGGCGAGTCTCAGGAGAACTGCAATAAAGTTGGCCTGTCGCCATTCTTTAAACAAAATCCAGCTCCACCTGTAAGTGTTTATCTTTATCTGGTTCAATACGGTTTAACTCTGCATTATGCCTTGCTTAATCTTTTCTGTACTCATTCAGGCTGAGTCTGCCTTCTGGACCAAAAAGCCAAAGACTGCCGTGGCCAAGATTCGGGCCAACAAGAAAACAAAGAAGAATAAGGCGGTTACCATCACTGAACCGGCTGCTGTAGGCGAGTCAGCCGATGTTGAGAACCCATCAGAGGTAGAACTTGACTCGCTTGGTTAACTCTTTATTGAACTAGCTGACACCCTTTCCCCACAGGAAGAGGCTGCTACAAGCCGGGCAGACGATACTGAGGTAATTCCCGTTTCATCTGGTTCAGACTCCACCCCTTCAAAGAAAGTGCGGCGGGTTGTCCGAAAAGTAAAGTTTTCTCACCCAGATGCTTACTTAGATCCACACTTTATTGTGAAGAAGGCTGAACATGATACAAGATGCCAGACCCAGAGCGGCGGCTTAGGCGAATTACTGGCTGGGGTAAGTAATGAACCCTCTGCCTGTAAATGCCCAGCCGAGGTACCACACCATCCAACTTTGCTTTTGCCCAAAGCTGGTCTTATAAGACATCCTCTTAATTCCTCTGACTCTGACTACCAGGGGTTGCCACCTTCTTCTGGCGACTCAACCGGAACTCAAATGCCTGTCTTCAAGATTGCCCATGGGTAAGTACTTTCACTTGTTCATAGATGATCTTGTAATGACATACTTATGGACTCTTGTATTCTTGTCGCAGAGGTGTGGCCAAAGCGGGTAAAAAGCAAAAGGTGGGCGGCTCTTCTAAAGACCCCAAAAATGCTGAGCCGGAGAGGCAGGTGCCAGAGGCCCCTGAGGCTTCAATTCAAAATCCCGAAGACCTTGCCAATGAACCACCACCGCAAGCTGATACCGCCATCTTTGAGGCGATGCATACTGAGATCAACCCGGCTGCCCATCAAGACCCGCCAAGTCCTGCTAAATCCGCTGACAAGAGCCCTGCCGCTACTGATGTTGGTGATGTCACTGTTACCGGGTCAACTTTTAAGCCTCCCGAGGCCTCCAGAGTCCTAGCCAAGCATTCAGCCAAGGAAGAAACGTCTTCACTGGAGAAAGGCAAGGCCAAACTGGACCTGGAGAGCTATTCCTCCTTCAGTGCAGGTGACGTGTACGTGGGCTATCTGAGCCGCCTTAACACAAGCCGGGATATGGAGGCTGGGCTGGTTGAGTTGATGAAACAAAAGTATGAGGTAAATATCCAACCTCACTTTAGTCTTGTGCATATACATATGTCCATAGTAGCCCCCAATTCTGAAGTATAGGGAACAATATTGACTATGCTTCAGACTTATGAAATTTCTGAAGTATAGCCCCCAAGGGCCGGCTTGTCTTGAATAGAAAAGCTGGGTCTTTATTGTGTTTATAGAACCGAGTATGTAGCCCCCAAGGGCCGGCTTGAACTGAGAAGATAAGCTGGGTCTTGACGACCTTAACAGAATCAAATATGTAGCCCCCAAGGGGCCGCTTAACTCTTGACAGGATGAGCCGGGTCTTAACAGAAACTAAAATGACCTACATTAGCCCCCAAGTGCCAAGTATATTGCTTGCAATGTGCTTGGGACTTAATGTAATTGTATTACTAAAAGTTGCTCCTTGTGTGGTAACCATTGCTTCAATATTGTATTGCAGGAGGAGTTGAACGTGAAAGAGTCACAGCTTGGCAACTTGAAGAAGAATATTGATCTGCAACAAGCTGAAACTTCCAAGGCCGAGTCAAAGCTGAAATCTTCACTGGAAGAAATTGAGAAAATCAAGGCGTGTTTTGATGCTGAGAGAACCGCCTGGGAGACTGATAAGGTTGCGTTGCTAAAAAGAGCAGAAGACATTGAGGCTGAACTTAAGCCGGTAACTGAAGAGTTAGCCGGCTTAAAAGAACATATCTCTCAAATGTCAGCCGCCATCTTTGGTAAGATTCATATGCAACTCATGGCCCACTTTAATAGTTCTTTAACCCACCTGGCGATTCATAATATATAATCTTTAACCCGCCTGGCGACTCTTATGCAAAAATGTTAACATGCCCCAGAAGCACCAGTCTTGGTCAGAATATGCTGCTCAAACTAAAGGCGGCTTATTCATTGACTGAGTAGCTTTTGCAGCCTTGTCGCATTGTCAGGTGGGAAGAAACCTCCAACTCATATCAAGACGGTGCTGAATCATCTCTCAACTGTGCCGGCTCAAGTTGAGGAGGTCAAACTATCAGTCGCCCGAGCCGGAGCCATTGTTGCTCTAGGTCGGGCCAAGGCATGGCAATCAGAACTTAACCCGGAGGAAATAGCCATCGGATGCCCAGAGTTCAAAGATGACGGGTCAAGTTTTGAAGAAAAAGACTTCAACCAATGCGTCAGAGAGATGCGGCCCGTGGCATGCAAACTCATAGAAGAGCTGAATCTGAACAAATACATGCCGGCTTATGATGATAACAACAACAAGATTAAGCCACCTTCTCATGATGTCATGGACCTTATTCCTCCAAGGCGTAAGCATACCTTCGCCCCTGATGTTGATCATTCCATTATTCTTAATGATGAAGCCACCTTCGAGGCCTTAACCGACATCGATTGGACATCGGCTGACCTCCAGATGGTTGACGAGGAAGAGCCGGCGCGGGATGACCCAAAATCTTCAAGGCGTCAGGGAGAAGATTAACCCGGCTGATCATAAGCCGGACGGCTCTGAGACCAGGTTTACAGGAGTGCAGCTCCAAAAACACTTGGTTCAAAATCTTTTGGGCTCAATGGAAGGCTTGTAATACAGTAGCTTAAAACAATGATCTGCCCTGTCAGGCCTTCGTGCATGTTTATCTAAACTTTTGTTCTGGTAGCTGAACTTTATTGCATGCTTAATGTGATCATATATATGAGCCATACCATGAGTCTTGTTTTCACCTAAAGTCTTGCATATCCTGCAGAAGACCAATCAACATATGTGCTGGCGACTTAAAGTCAAAAGCCAGGGTGGGTGACAACCCAAAAATAGGTAGCCTTGTACGACTACTGAAAAAATCATAACCACGGCTGCTCAAGCCAAAACATACTGGCGACTTAAAGTCAAAAGCCAGGGCAGGTGACAACCTGAGATATTCAAATATGAGTAACATAACCCGGAGCCTCATGACCCGGGTAGTTAAAATTTGCACAAAAGCAAAAACTTAAGATAAAAACATCCAAAAAACCTAAAAGAGAGATATACAAAAAATCTCAAATATTTGTTAGGCCGGCTTTCAAGACACGACCGAAAAAGTTGGCTCACAGGCCTTTTGCTTTCGAGGCCGCATAGCCGTTGAGTTTATCCTAGCTCACTATAAGCCGGCTCTCACGTGACACAAGCCGCCGTTTTAACCTTAACAAGTTCAGGGTCTTAAAAAGATTGACTGTTAAGAGTTTGGCGGGTCACCTGGTGGAGTAGCAAGTTGCAAACAGGCAGGTGTAACTCATAATGTGGCAACTCAGGCCGGTCAAGTGGGTATGAAAGCTAAACCCGATGGGTTGGAAGCCCCCAAGTGACCTTATATCAAATAACAAAGACTCAGATGCACAGAAATAAAATGACAGAGGCCCTGAATTTCAGTGATGCCAGCTTTATTATATTGATCATAAAAGATATATACATTGACAAAATGTATGTACAAGGATGAGAGCCGGTGGCTCAAGTGTAGTAAGGCCGAAGATGAGCAATGTTCCATGGCCGGCAGGTCTCCTCTTCCGACTTGCGTGAATCCTTGTGCTCTCGTATATTAATGAGGTAGTAAGACCCGTTATTGAGATTTTTGCTGATCACAAAAGGCCCTTCCCAAGGAGGGGAAAGCTTATGCATCCCTATGTGATCTTGAATCAAACGGAGCACTAAGTCGCCCTCTTGAAAGGTCCGGCTTCGAACTCTACGGCTATGATAGCGACGTAGATCTTGCTGATATATCGCTGAACGAGCCACCGCAAGGTCATGCTCTTCATCCAAATCATCAAGTGAGTTCTGACGTGTTGTCTCATTATCAGCTTCAACATAAGCCGCCGCTCTAGGCGAGTCATGACGGATGTCACTTGGGAGAACCGCCTCTGCACCATAAACCATAAAGAAAGGCATGTAGCCTGTTGATCTATTGGGGGTGGTACTGATACTCCAAAGCACTGAAGGTAGCTCCTCAACCCAACAACCCGGTGTTCGCTTCAAAGGAACCATGAGCCGGGGCTTGATACCTCTCAAAATTTCTTGATTAGCTCGCTCTGCCTGACTATTAGACTGTGGATGAGCCACTGAAGAAACGTCAAGACGAATATGCTCTCTTTGACAAAACTCCTTCATAGCACCCTTAGAAAGATTAGTGCCATTATCAGTGATGATACTATGAGGGTATCCAAAATAGAAAATCAGCTTTTTAACAAACTGAACAGCTGTGGCTGCCTCACAATTGCTAACTGGCTCCGCCTCAACCCACTTGGTAAACTTGTCAACTGCCACCAAAAGGTGGGTCTTTTTATCCTTAGACCCCTTGAACGGTCCAACCATATCGAGCCCCCAAACTGCAAGCGGCCAAGTTATTGGAATCATACACAATTCTTGAGCCAGCACATGAGCCTGTCTTGCAAATTTTTGACACCCGTCGCACTTGCTAACAATATCCTCTGCATTAGCATGAGCCGTCAACCAGTAAAACCCATGACAAAAAGCCTTAGCCACTAAAGACTTAGAGCCGGCATGATGACCACAATCACCTTCATGAATCTCTCGTAAGATCTCACGACCCTCTTCAGGAGAAACACAACGTTGGAACACTCCTGTCACATTGCATTGGTGTAACTCGCCGTTGACGATAGTCATAGACTTAGACCTCCTGGTTATTTGCCTTGCCAAAGTTTCATCCTCAGGTAACTCGCCTCGGGTCATATAGGCCAAGTAGGGAAGCGTCCAATCAGGAATAGCATGGAGAGCCGCCACCAACTGCGCCTCCGGGTCAGGGACCGCAAGGTCTTCTTCAGATGGTAACTTGACCAAAGGATTGTGCAATACATCAAGAAACACATTAGGAGGCACCGGCTTGCATTGAGATCCAAGCCGGCTTTAGGCATCAGCTGCCTCATTCTTCCGTCGATCAAGGTGATCCACCTGATAACCCTTGAAGTGACCAGCAATATTGTCAACCGCCCGGCTATAAGCCGCCATGAGCGGGTCTTTGGAATCCCACGTGCCTGAGACTTGCTGAGCCACAAGGTCTGAATCGCCCAGACACCTGACCCAGCTTAAATTCATCTCTTTGGCCATACGAAGGCCGTGGAGTAAAGCCTCAAATTCAGCCGCATTGTTAGTACAAGGAAACATTAGCCATAAAACATAACAAAATTTGTCACCTCGTAGGGAAGTCAAAATAACTCCAGCCCCCGAGCCTTCCAACTGCCTGGACCCATCAAAGTGAATTGTCCAATATGTGTTGTCAGGTTTTTTCTCAGGTGTCTGCAACTCCGTCCAATCATTTATGAAATCCACCAGAGCCTGAGACTTGATGGTTGTTCTTGGCACATACGTCAAATTATGAGGTCCCAGTTCAATTTCCCACTTAGCAACCCGGCTTGTGGCTTCTCTGTTTTGAATAATATCTCCTAAAGGAGTAGAACTGACCACAGTAATAGGATGGCCAAGAAAATAATGCTTCAGCCCCGTACACCAGTTTCTGCCAATGTGGATATCGTTGTTTGGCCTCAATTAACACCTCACTGACATAATAAGCCGGCCACTGAACCGGGTACTCTTTACCCGCCTCCTTGCACTCCACAATAACTGCCACACTGACAGCCTTGCTATTAGCCGCCACGTACAGGAGCAAAGGCTCTTTCTCAATAGGAGTAGCAAGGACGGGCGGCTCAGCTAACTGTTTCTTGAGCGCCTCAAATGCCTTATTAGCAGCATCACTCCAGACAAAGTGATATGTCTTCTTCATCATCTAGTATAAAGGAATTGCCTTCTCTCCCAGGTGACTTATAAAACAGCTCAAAGCTGCAATACGACCCGCCAAACGCTGGACGTCATTGGCACACGCCGGCTTAGAAAGGGAGGTGATGGCCTTGATCTTCTCTGGGTTAGCTTCGATGCCCCTTTCTGAGACCTGAAAACCCAATAGTTTACCTGCAGGCACACCAAAAACACACTTGGCCAGGTTAAGCATCATTTTATAGACCCAGAGATTGTCAAAAGTATCTTTCAGATCATCCAGGAGATTCTCCTTCTTCCTAGACTTGACCGCAATATCATCCACATAAGCATGCACATTGCGCCCAATCTGACTGTGAAAACAATTCTGAACACAGCGTTGATAAGTCGCCTGAGCACTCTTGAGCCCAAAAGGCATAGAAACATAGTAGAAAGCTCCAAAAGGGGTAATAAAAGATGTCTTCTCTTGGTCCTTAACTGCCATCTTGATCTGATGATAACCAGAATAAGCATCCAAGAAACATAAACTCTCACAACCTGCCGTCGCATCAATAATAAGGTCGATACGAGGGAGAGCAAACGGTTCAGCTGGACAAGCTTTGCTAAGATCTATGTAATCAACACACATACGCCATGTGCCATTCTTCTTGAGTACAAGCACAGGGTCAGCCAACCGCTCAGGGTGAAAGACTTCCACAATAAACCCAGCTGCTAAGAGCCAGGCCACCTCTTCTCCAATAGCCTTACGTCGCTCTTCATTGAAACGACAAAGGAATTGCTTAACCAGTTTAAACTTAGGATGCACATTAAGAGTGTGCTCAGCGAATTCTCTCGGTACACCCGGCATGTCAGAAGGTTTCCATGCAAAGATGTCCCGATTCTCACGAATGAACTCGATGAGTGCACTTTCCTATTTGGGATCCATATTAGCGCCCACTGTGAACTGCTGAGATGAGTTACCAGGGACAAAGTCAATCTGCTTAGTGTCATCAGCCGACTTAAACTTCAACAAAGGGTCTTGCTTAGTGGTGGGTTTCTTCAGAGGGATCATATCAGCCAGGTCAACATTATCTTTATAAAATTTAAGCTCCTCAGTGGTACAAGGCGACTCTGCATAAGCCGCATCTCCTTCCTCACATTCCAGAGCGATTTTTTGATCACCATGGACTGTAATTATGCCCTTATGCCCTGGCATCTTAAGCTGTAAATAGACATAACAAGGCCGAGCCATAAATTTGGCATAAGCCGGCCACCCGAACAAAGCATGATACGGACTCTTGATCTTGACCACTTCAAACCATAGCGTCTCTGCTCTGTAGTCATAGTCATCACCAAAGGCAACTTCCAGGGCAATCTTTCTAACAGGATACGCCGACTTACCAGGCACCACGCCATGGAAAACTGTAGAAGACGGCATAAGATCCTTGTCAGTTAAATTCATCCGGCGAAAGGTGCCATAATACAAGATGTTGATACTGTTGCCACCATCCATGAGTACTTTAGTGAATTTATAACGCCTAACCTGAGGGGCTACCACCAATGCCAGATGACCTGGATTCTCAACCCGGGGCGGGTGATCCTCCCAACTCCATGTGATTGGATACTCTGACCACCGCAAGTATTGAGGCACCGCCGGCTCAATTGTATTGACCGCGCGCTTATGGACCTTCTGATCTTGCTTGCAAAGACTTGTGGTGAAAACATGATACTGGCCACTGTTGAGCTATTTTGGATTACTCTGATGTACTGACTGACTACCTTGCTGCTGGTTACCCTGACCAGATTGTTGGTTATAACCACCCTGGCTGCCCTGTCCTTGATAACCAGAATTTGAGCCACCGCCACCAAAGTGAGGTCCCTGTGAACTAGAAAATGACCCGTCGGGTGGGCCATTGTTGTTACCATGATTCTGATTAAAATTGTAATTCATGTACTCTCGCATGATGAAACAGTCCTTCCAGGCATGAGTCGCCGGCTTATTAGGCGGACTGTGTTTTGGGCAAGGTTCATTCATCATTGCCACAATATTAAAGTTTTTCCCTCCAAAGGATGGCTTACCATTACCATTATGGCGCTGGTTTTTATATCCAGTGTTGGTGTTAGCTACGAGATCTGACCCGCCCTCGGGGTGTCTACTCTTACCACCATTACCCTGGTTATTACCATTATGCCCTGCCACATTCTGCTGCTGACCTTCACCATTACCATTCTTCTTGCCCTTGTTGGATTTCTCATCATTAGATCCAGGATCTTTGGTGGTATCAGAGTTGGCATATTTGATGAGAGCCGCCATAAGCTCACCCATATCATTACAATGACATTTAAGTCGTCCAAGCTTCTGCTTAAGGGGGGTAAAGTGACAGTTTTTCTCCAAAACCAGAACCGCCTGACCCGCCGCAATACTATCCGATGAGTGAATAATAGCAGATACCCACCAAACACAATGATGGGCCAACTCATCCTCACGCTGCGCACAGTTATCAAGATCGATAATCGTCAGAGGCTGCTTGCATGTTCCTTTAAAGTTTTGAATGAACCATGCATTCAACTCTGCCCATGAACTGATGGAATTAGCAGGCAATCCTTTTAACCAGGTTCAAGCTGGTCCATCCAACATCATAGTAAAATATTTAGCACATACAGCATCATTGATATCCAGCATCTCCATGGCTAACTCATAACTCTCAATCCAGGCCTCAGGGGGGGAGATTAGCTGTATAGATAGCCACCTTACGAGGACCTTTGAAATCCTTAGGCAGACGTTCATTACGTAAGGCTGGTACTAAACAAGGCACCCCAACAGACCTGGAAATTACACCAGCCCCTACTGATGCCGAAGGGGCCACCGGAGGCTGCTGATAAGCCCCTAGTTGAGCCGCCACTATAGCCTTCGCCTCTCGACGAGCTCTGGCATCATTCATAATCGCCTGAGCGTGAGTAAGGGGTGGGTTATTCCCATAGGGTGGGTTATCCTGATTCACTCGACGATGTCACTTGCTACTGCAAACCACCGGCGACTCAACACGCCGGCTGTAACTGCGGCTTGGGAGGGGGGGTCGAGTGCACCCGGTCGTGACTGTGTGAATATTTCTCTTGCTGTGGGACCACCGTCTGTAAGAGCTCAATTGCGTTCCGTGCCTCAGCTATGAAAGGCGTCTCATCCATAATAGGGATTGCATTGAGCCGGGTAGCCACTGCTATCATGTTATCCACTAGGTTAGAATAATGGCCAGATGGTGTTGAAAAACGTCGAGGCAGGGTTTGATCCCGGCGGGGCGGGTTTGGTAATCAAGGTTGAGCCGCCGCCCCACTTCCTGGGACTTCAGCCGCCTGGGCTATACCTGGCGGGTTACTTGGCCCTGCCCTGGGCATTTTAAAAAGGTTCCATGCCTCGTACTGCAAAGGCAAATGGGTTTGATACCTCCTTCGAAGAACAGCATTGGACGCATTCTGATCCAGACTCAGGCGAAATGCTTCTGCCCTTATACGCTGTGACTCGGCGTCCATCAGAGCTCATTCCATTGCCATCCTAGCATTCTCTGCATTAAGCTCCTCCTGAGCCTTGGCTACTTCATCTCGCAACTTTGCAACTTCTGCATTATGCTATGCTTGATTCGTCGTAGTAACCTCTGTTGCTAACAGGGTCGTCAAAGTACCCAAGAGTTCTGATAAAACATGAGCCGGCGGCCGAGCTGACCCGCCGGCCCCAGCCGTCGCAGCAGCACTCGAACCAGACGTCATAGCCGCCGCTGTTGATGAGTCGAAAGCCGGCCCTTTACCAGCCATAAAAATAGCAGCCCGACACGGCGGCTCATAGGGATTCGGAATACTGTCACCATCGGAATAGCCCCCAAGCCCGCCGTCCTGAAGCTGGTAGATTGACTCCATTTCTCCAGTTGAGGACTCATCACCTGAGTAGATGAGAGTCTCTCCTCCGGACACAGAATCCTCTGCAAGGTCCGTGCCATGCGCGAATCCAACGAAGACACGCTTCCAGCCAGGTTGAACCCTGACGGGTAGTGCACACTGAGCTGGCTCGACGATGTCGGTGCAGATGTCCGGCTCAGGCTCTGATCCGCCAATCTTGCCGATGAAGATGTGAATCCCACCGAAGGGGACCTGGCACCCGTACTCGATTGAGTCGGCCTCAGGGCCCCAGCCATCATCATCGATGTAGAGCTTGCCACAGCGGCTCTTAGTCATCCTGCCAACGGAGTATCCCTCAATCCCTGGGAAAGAGCCCTTCAAGAACTCAAAACCATGGTGCGCTGGCCCCACGGTGGGCACCAACTGTCATGGTTTTGTCACGGCAGATGCCCTTGTGAAAGGACTTAGGTGTGGAGCCATCACAACGTAGGTTAGCTTGAAGGGGTTGAATGGGACGAGAGACACGAGTTTACCCAGGTTTGGCCCCTCACTCACGAGGTAAAAGCCTACGTCCTGCTTTGTGTTGTATTGATTGAGTATCGATTACAAGAGAGCGGAATCGCTTGACCTAGTTATCGATTGATCATTACTTGAGTTAACCCGCCACAGGGTCTCGCCTTTATATACACAGGTCGAGGCCCTGGGCTTACAAGAGTCCAAGCCGGATCACACAACGTGTCCAACTTGGGTTCTAAGTCGCCTTGCCTTGCTAGGCAAGCCGCCATCGGGCGGCTCACATCTCTGGGTTATAGTACCGTCGCCTGGTCTTGGGCCTTCAACAGGCCCGCCTCATGAGCTGCCTCCAGTCTTCATATCTTTTCTTCTTGGGCCTACTTAGGCTTTCTCTATTGAGCCGCCAACGGTGTAACCTAGCCCCTCCTGGGCGGATCACACCGCGGGGTTATATCCCCAACATTGGTCAAACTCACTGGCTCCGCCGCCACCACCTCCTCCTCCTCCTCCTCTTCCACCTGAGCATCAGGCAGATCAAGATGGTGATCTGCTGCTTCCACGTAGTCAGTAACATTGACGTTCACAGCTTCACCATGATGAACCCACCTAGTATATGTGACCGACATCCCATACAAGTGTAGATGATTTTGCATAGTTGACTGGGGTCTTGTAACTGAATTCATACAACTGCTACATGGGCAGAGCACATCTGATTTCGGACCACCGTACTCAGCTCTGATGAAGTTCATGAACTTTTCAACCCCCTCGACATATGCAGCGGAGAATCTTTGAGCAGAAGTTATCCAAGTCCTGTCCATCTGTTAGACATACAAATTAGTTCTTCTACTAGATATTATAGGAAAAACATATATGCTTTTTTGTAAAGTCTAGAAAAAATACCTAGGTCGATGTCTAAGGCTATGGCAAGATATTTGGACAAGCAGATCTAAGTAATGAAATATATGTAAAGCCAATTCAGCAAACAGATTTGAGTGCTAAATTATGGCAGGCTATTTCAACAGTCAATGAGGCCGAGCATATAGCCATCGAAGGCCATCTCAGCAACAAAGATCGAGTATAAAATGGTGTTTAGCTATTTCACCTAACAGATTGGCTACTAGACCATGGCAATCTACTTCACAATAAATATATGGCAGGATATTTTAGCAACTAATCGGGCGTGGCATGCCATCTCAGCAAAGCAGATTGAGTGCAAAACAGGGCAAGGAAGCTTCTTAAGCAGAGCATATTGACTGTAAACTATTACGGCAAATAGTGAGATTAACAGCGTCTATCAGCTAACATTCAACGCTACTCTGACATGCACGGGGCCTCAGTCTAGAATGCAGGTACCGTGGGAGAAGCTGACCATCGTGCTTCTCCACAAGAACGTCGCCAGCGGTGGTGGCACAGCTGGAGGACGGCAGTCTACGAGAGTGTACTGTGGGAGCAAGAGGATCGCCGTGCGTCCCCTCAATGAACTGCGGCACCGATGTATCAGCGCGGCGGGGAGGGCGGCTTTGGCGGAGCGAATGGAGTGGAGGGGGCTGGGGGGATAGCGGTTTGGGGATATTATTGGCTAGTTGGCTGAAGGGCAATTGAATTTGGGATTTGGGGGGAATTTTCGTGCGGTGGGCGGGGGAGTTTGGCACATGGTCGGTTTCTCCAAATGCGGTCCCATGTGTCAGTGAAGAGGCAAGCCGAAGCGTGTTCTGTTTGCGTGAGCCGTGTGCAGGACGGACCGTGTGAGGGGTGCAATGCGACCGGGACAGGCGTGCTGTGAGTGTACCGCCTTTTTCCTTTTAAACTTGGTGCTTCGTGCGATCCATCGATACTACTACTAGTAATCCGGTAATCCCGACTAAAACAGCGTGGCCGGGTCTTTTCCCGCGCGATATGCTGGGAGGTTGGCTTAGTTGGTTTTTTTAGGACTTTTTTTTAGGACAAGGCTTAGTTGGTTTGACAGACAGAGCAAGAGAAAGATGTGAGATGCGTGAATGTGTAGTGGACGTACTACTGGAGTGCCTAAGATAAATTGTGTATGCATACCTATGTGTTTATTTACTTCGCATGTTAGCTTTGTCTCGGGTTAAACCTTCTAAACTTTGACCAAGTTTATACACACAAAAACGAATCATCATTCAATATATTTTCATACAATATATCTTACTATTATTGTGAAAGTTCATATACACCGGACGAGATTCATGCAAACATGGCAAATTTTCATTACATTTCAAACTTTTATAGGACAGAAAAAGAAAAGAAACCCGACCCTAAACCTATTCTACGGCTGCGACCGATGTCCACTTTCCTTTGTACTTCCACATCAGCGATGATGTCCTCCATCTGCCATCTCCATGAACGTCGGCGGGGTTCAAGACCCGTGAAGTGAAGGTGCGATCTCCGGCGAGGAAGAGTAGAACACGCGAGACGGACAGGCCAGTTGGCACACCATGCCCTACCGCCTCCCATGCCCTACTCATCCTCGGAGGAGTCCCCTACCTCGGCGATGCCGGTGGACATGAGGTCGATGATGATGGATGTGGATAGTCCGTTGCTTCACTTGCCACATGCACCATCAAAGATTGGACGGCGGCAAGTAGGATGCATGGCTGACAGTGCTCCCGTCATCGGCCGCCAGCGTGGCCACCGCTTGTGCGGTCGCGTCCGCGTCCGGCTACACTGGTATTGCATTGCGACCGGCGAGTTGAGCGAGGACGGCGACCTCGAGCTTCATCCCCGAAGACAAGCTCTCCCGCATAGCGTTCTCGCTCGCGGCCATGGTGGATGTGGTGCCAGGTAGGAGGATGCGCTAAGGTGTGGAGTTTAGCTGGGCGTTGCCGCTTTAAGTAGCGCATTCCAGTGAGGCCAAGCGTTCGGGTGCATCAATAAGTCGTTGGAGTTGGTTCCTCGGGCAGCGAGCCTGCTTAATGATGTCATACGGATGGACGGCATGAATGCGGCCAGCTGGCACCAGCTGGGAACGCACGCGCGCGACGGCGCGAGGGACGAGGGTTTTTTGTGTGCCAGGGTAGTCAACTGCGGGCGTGGCAACGTTGGACATGCCCTTTGCTCACATGTGATCCCACATGTCATTGAAAGATGACCTGGCATGGTCTCAGGTCCTGGGGATGCAGTTGGCCGCGCTAGAACACTCCGCGGATGCGTCGTGGCGCACGCGCACTTCAGGGCCCCGTGCATCCTCGACGAGCCGGGTGTTGATCTGCTGGTCGTGCCATAGCGGCAGCGCCACCCTCGGCACCCTGAAGCTGAGCGTGTCCAGCGGCGATGAGCGTGTCGCTCACCGCGGTCACCGTGTCCAGAGGCGGTGCGGGAGCTGTGCCACGTTGCTGGCCCCCATGACCCACATGAATGGTTGCCGGTGGCGAGGAGGTCGTGGGCCAGCTCCTCCATTGGACTAGTCTGCGCCACGTCATCTCGACAGGTGTGCCCCACATGTCGGTTTCCCTATTTTCCCGGCCAAATTCAAGCATTAGTATGGCCTCATTAACACTCAGCCGACCTCTCTCTCTTATAGTCTAGTAGTATCCGTAAATGATGCAGGCGGGGGAGGGGGAGGGACGTCGGTTTGCTCTAAACAGCGGTCCCACAAGCGAGCAAAAATGCATGACGAAGCGTGTTCCATTCGGTGAGCGACGTGCAGGGTCCACCATGCCAGGGTGCAATGCAAACGCGACAAGAGTGATGTTCACCGTCCGTACTTTATGAACTTGCATACTTCGAGTACTCCTTTTTTTGAACACAGTACAGACGCAAGCGCTCATACATGCGCGCATACACTCACCCCTATGAATGCACACACGCACACCCTACCCCTATGAGCACCTTCGAGAGACTGAGCCATCATATCTATAATATATCTCTACTCTCGGTGATGATGGTGTGCCTGCCATCTTGCAATATAGACCGTCCGATCTATATCTGACGGATAGAAAGCAAACAATGGCAATTTTGCAAAAGGATATCTGCACCTCTCTCGTTCATCCTTATCTCCTACAACTTCATTGTTGAGTAATTAAAAAAGGAAGCCTCTGGAACAATCTGGCATGGTGGTCGCTGCCGGCGTCGTCCATCCCCATGCCTTCGCTAAGTCCGACCACCAATCACCACCACGCCCCACTCCTCCTCACCTTATCTCTCATCTTTCTCGAGATATCATTTTTCGATGAAATTCTCAAGATATCATTTTTTCGATAAAATTCTTGAGATATCATTAGTTTTTACACATGGGATTACTCCTGCATGGGTCAATCACAACAGGTGTTTTGTAAAAAAAATGCATCCTGATGTTCCGTGCAATGCACGGGCATCTTGCTAGTCATCTTGAGATTTACGAAGGAACAATGGGGAGGTCCAGATGTCTGCCATGTGAAACTCTGAAACTTTGGTCCCATCCCACCCCACAACTCTCCAGGCTCCAGCCGTCCAGCTTTGCAAACTCCGCACAGTCAAAACCGATTGACCGGTCGTCATCGGAACCACTATTCACACCAGAACCTTCGCTGCTCGGCCTACTCCAGCTACTTGCTGGCCGGTCACCATTGCCCCAAAACCACACCTCCTCTCCAGCCCATTCCCCCACCTTTCGATCGCCTAGCCCGCATCAGCTTTCCCCTAGTTCACCGGAAAGCCATGGTGCGCCGCAAGATCATGTACTACAAGATGCTGACGCCGGAGGGCCGCACAGAAATCGTGGCGGCGATCGGCGCCACAGACCTCCATTCCCAAGATCGCTTTGCGGCAGGCCAATCCCTGAGTTCTCTGGAGCCAAGCTCCGAGGAGGAGGAAGCCGATCCAATGTTCATGGCGGAGGTCGCAGCGCAGAAGGCCCTCGATGCGTATGAGATGATGGACGTCGACTTCGTGCCGACGTCTGGGTCCCCCATGGTGCAGGCGGACCAATGGTTCAACCTGGTGATCCTAAAGGAGGACCGGGAGACGGAGGCTCAACTCGACGCGGAGCGCGCGGATGCCGCTGCCATCGAGGCCCTCCTGCAGGCGGAACCGGATGTCGTGGACGTGAACCAGGCGGCGGAGGCTCAACTTGACACGGAGCGCGCGGAGGCCGCTACCATCGAGGCCCTCCTGCAGGCAGAACCGGATGTCCTGGACTTGAACCGGGTGGTGGAGGCTCAACTCAATGTGGAGCGCGTGGATGCCGCTGCCATTGAGGCCCTCTCGCAGGCGGAATCGAACATTGTGGACATGAACCGGGCGATGCGGGTGTCCGTGCAGAGCGCCCGCACGCTCCATGTGAACAAGTAGCTGGAGGCCGAGGACAACCACGGTGCGGAGACACACGTCAGCAGCTATGCCTGGTTCGCGCTGGCAGCCAAAGACAACAAGGCCGTCTCGTTCCATGAGCTATGATAGTTTTTCTTTATGTTGTTGTTTTTAGGGATCTTTTGCTGTGTAAAAACATATATTTATGCAAGTCGCCTGACTTTCATCATTTGGGTCAGTCGACCATTTCAGGTGGTTGGATGAATATCCTACGTCTCCTAACCCTTCTTCTTCCTCACCTCTTCTTCTTCCCCAACAGACCACCGCCGAGGCCGCACGGATCTTCCCCAACATGCGGTTGGATAAACATACTGTATGAACAAAAATTATGTGTCAGCGGTAGGATGGCTGAGTTTGGTTTGATCACATGTGGTAGCACGTGTCAGTGAGGGTGCGTTCCCTTGGTTGGGTTTGCGGCACGCAGGAGCGACTGTGTGAGGGTGCGGTGTGACCTCGATAGCCGTGCGCAAATGTACTTCCTTTTCATTTTGAAATTTTTTAGGCAAGCTTGGCAAAAATGTGTGGCAAAGTATGGCAATGAAAGGCCTAGAACAAGATACAAGTACGTACTACTTGTGTTAAAAAAGAAAGGCAGGGTTTTCCTTCGCGAGATTGATCGATACAAATCCTCGTTTGACGTGTCAATTAATGCGTATTTTTTTCTCCAACACCCAAAGAGCTAACCATCTCACTCCTCATTGCTTGATTAATGCAGCGCCATGCAAACCAACCTTCTCACTTCCGCATGGATGCAAGGGTATATTAATGTCCTTGGTTGCTAGTACGAGGCAAACCCCATCAATTTTGCCTTGATTGGTGTTAGTGGCCTTCTGCAAATTATAATTTTGATACTGGCCTTGTATACAAAAAAAATTGAGGTAGTAACTATTTGACTTCCTTCCCCATTGCAGTGACGTCGACGATATCTCAAACGTTGTGGCTTTGGCGAAGTGCGTTCGATGGAGCACACCATTGAGGGAGACCACGGTAAGTCGTTCTCAAGTGCCGCCTGCAAGCCAAGACAACCGCCTTCTTTGCATCCAGGAATTCGTTGAACCAAAGGAGGCATAAATGTACTACTACATAATAGCGTCGTCCGTCCAGCTTAGTGCGGTAAGGTGTTTTCTCAAAGAAGATGATGGAGAAGCGGAGTCAGCGAAGAGTGAAATGATGGTTGCTTCGTCCGTGCTTTGTGATTTGACGCCTCACTCTTTGTGATTTGTGATAGAAGGGACAGGGGAGTAGACTCTGTGCTCTATAGTCTATATTGTACATGCGTCCAAGCACGTGAGAAAGAGGAGAGAGGTTGCATTTTTCTATTCCTTCAATCAATCAATTAGGGAGCTTCGGTTCCCTCTTTTTGGCTTTGGCAGCACCCTCCACAATGGTTCCCATCGATGCCAAAACCTATTTTCACATTTGGCTACACATTGTGGATGCCCTTAACCGTATCACTTGGTTTTGCTCCTGTGTGCTATCTATACAAATCTCGATTATATTGATCTAAAAAATTATATCAAGATTAGTAAGAAGGAGGTGATTTTGCCATGAGGAAGACAGGGGAGGTTTCTTATTTTTAGAGGACATTGGCGTGGCGGTTTGCTAACATGCAGTCACACATGTCAGTGATTTACCAAGCCGATCCGCGTCCCACATGAGGCAGAACAACGGTAGAAGCAACACGTGGTTAACTTGAAGAAGATGAGGGAGAAGCGGATTCAGCAATGAGTGAAATGATGGTTGCTTCATCCCTCCAACTTATATTTTTAGCATCACTTCGTCCCACCAACTTAACTACGGGAAAGGTGCAGCTTTGTGATTTGATGCCTCGTTGCTCATTACTACGCCAGAGCCATGACCAGGGTGCTTCACCCCTGCTGCTCTGCCCTGTTATTTCGGTATGGCACATGGACTCGGTTGCTTGATGTCCCACATGTCGGCAAAAGGGACTAGAACATTTATGAAAGCGAGCGCTCCACTCTTACGACGGAGGAGTACACGACACGACGGCCCACTAAACTGTTACTTGTACTGTAGTACTACATAGTTTTGCTGTTTTGCATGATCCATCGATACAAACCCGATTAAACAGGCAAGGGCGGGATTTTTCCCGCGCGGTAGATGATACTAGCCATACATTTCAAAGGCAATTTTAATGTATGCAAACTGAATAATTAAGTAACAATATGAGATCTAGTAAAACTAAAAACACATATGATTTATTGTGTTAGAGTGTAGTAGTAGTGTTGTATTGCATAGTTGTTAGATGTAACATGCGAGAACGTGTAGAGATGTACTTTTGGAGGGCCTACAGATAGAAATTGGGCATAAAGTGGATTCAAATATTTGTATTCGTCTTCATAGCATTTGTAACTCATATCTACAGTTTGTACGGTAGACATGAATGCTTGTTCGCTCTTTCGAAACCAGTACAGCAATAATTGGATGGCATGCGCCAATTTAGGCACTGGCACGTTGGCCTACTTAGCTCCAAGAGAGAGCGAGAGAAGAGATAAATACACCGGTGGTCAATGTATTTTAAGCGAAAAGCGTAATACGGTCACCGGACATCAGAATATGCTCAGTACGGTCACTATATACATTTTGCGGTGATTATACGGTCACTTGCTCACTGTTGAGCATCGGATTGCACTCTGTTGACCGGCCAAATAGTCTGCGTGGTACTATGTTGATTGGTTAAATTGACCATGTTCCTTTTGGGTCCCACCTGTCAGTTCGCATAGGAAAAAAGTAAGATAAACACAAATTTACACAGGCGTGACAAGACTCCAAACCGCGCGTGGGAACCACCTGGTTGTGTATGTGTCTGTCAGAGCCTGATGTGTGCGCATGCATGTGTAGGTTGAGCACTTGAGTGTGAGCGTGTGTTGGTCGTGTGGTGTGTGCATGCATGCGTGCGTGTGTGCGTGTGAGTGTTGCGTGAGTGTGTGGCTGCGTGTGTACGTGTGAGTGTTGCGTGCATGCAGTTCATGTGCATGCGTGCGTGTGTAATCACCACACCAGCTCATGTGTGTTAAAACAGATGGCTCAACATACCAATACAAGGCCACCTTGTCCGCTGTGCCCGCGGTCATGACTTCGAACCACCATCCAATATTTTTTATTGTTTGTTTTCATTCTTATAGATGCTGACAGGTGGGCCCAATGGTAATGAGATAATGTGATGCAACACTAGAGGTGCCACGTGGAGCATTTAACTGGTCAACTAGTCGTGTCTTGAACAAATACAGAGCTGTACGGTGAGCCCGTGACTGTATAATAACCACAAAACGTAAATGGTGACCGTAATGAGTGGATTTTGAAGTCCAATGTATGTATCGTGCTTTCGCTTCAAATACAATGATCGTCACTGTATATATCGCGAGAGAAAGATGAAACATGCGTGAATGTGCTGGGGGCATACTTTTAGAGGACCTGGAGATAGTTTGTGTGCGTACGTGAAATGGGCGTAGAGGGGGTTTGTGCGATGGAGAGAGAGATACTCTTCGTTTCTCTTTATTATGACTAACTTTATATATAGTATAAAAATATAAAAATTCATAGTGCAGAATAAATATCATTGGGTGCACCATGCAATGCAAATTAACTGTCATACTCCATATAACTTTGTAATGTTGTATATATGTAGAAATTCTAAAATAAAATTTTGGCCACACTTATTCAAAAGGAATGTTGTATGCGAAGTAAACGTGAAGAGAGGGCTTTTTAGATCAATGGGGTACGTGATAAGATGTAACATGTGTGAATGTGTAGTTGACGTATTTGGCAGGGCCTAGAGAGGGTATGGATAGAGGGGCCGACGGGGGGAGGGCAATGTGGGAGAGATAGCATGAGAAATGAAAGAGGTCTAGAGAGAGAGAGAGACGAATAGGATGTCACGGCGAGAGATGCCCTTGAGTGTGTACATGCAAGGGGGGAGGGGATAGAGGCATGAGGAGAAAATATTTTGTGTGGTGTCTGTGTTGGTATGTGTGGGTGTGAGAAGATAACGAGACCTAGGGGCAGAGGGGGGGGGGGGGGGGGGGGGGGGGGGGGGGGGGGGGGGGGGGGGGGGGGGGGGGGGGGGGGGGGGGGGGGGGGGGGGGGGGGGGGGGG
The DNA here is from genome assembly GCA_036873465.1 of Thinopyrum obtusiflorum. Lineage (NCBI taxonomy): Eukaryota > Viridiplantae > Streptophyta > Magnoliopsida > Poales > Poaceae > Thinopyrum > Thinopyrum obtusiflorum. Next base: position 43,344 of record JAAAWM010012211.1, on the reverse strand, counting down.
GGGGGGGGGGGGGGGGGGGGGGGGGGGGGGGGGGGGGGGGGGGGGGGGGGGGGGGGGGGGGGGGGGGGGGGGGGGGGGGGGGGGGGGGGGGGGGGGGGGGGGGGGGGGGGGGGGGGGGGGGGGGGGGGGGGGGGGGGGGGGGGGGGGGGGGGGGGGGGGGGGGGGGGGGGGGGGGGGGGGGGGGGGGGGGGGGGGGGGGGGGGGGGGGGGGGGGGGGGGGGGGGGGGGGGGGGGGGGGGGGGGGGGGGGGGGGGGGGGGGGGGGGGGGGGGGGGGGGGGGGGGGGGGGGGGGGGGGGGGGGGGGGGGGGGGGGGGGGGGGGGGGGGGGGGGGGGGGGGGGGGGGGGGGGGGGGGGGGGGGGGGGGGGGGGGGGGGGGGGGGGGGGGGGGGGGGGGGGGGGGGGGGGGGGGGGGGGGGGGGGGGGGGGGGGGGGGGGGGGGGGGGGGGGGGGGGGGGGGGGGGGGGGGGGGGGGGGGGGGGGGGGGGGGGGGGGGGGGGGGGGGGGGGGGGGGGGGGGGGGGGGGGGGGGGGGGGGGGGGGGGGGGGGGGGGGGGGGGGGGGGGGGGGGGGGGGGGGGGGGGGGGGGGGGGGGGGGGGGGGGGGGGGGGGGGGGGGGGGGGGGGGGGGGGGGGGGGGGGGGGGGGGGGGGGGGGGGGGGGGGGGGGGGGGGGGGGGGGGGGGGGGGGGGGGGGGGGGGGGGGGGGGGGGGGGGGGGGGGGGGGGGGGGGGGGGGGGGGGGGGGGGGGGGGGGGGGGGGGGGGGGGGGGGGGGGGGGGGGATTTGAATTCAACTTAAGGTGGTTTAAAAAATTTGAATTCAACATGAAGTCCATTCAATTATTTGAATTCGAGATCATGGCATTTGTAAATCATACCTAAATTACGGGGCACCAATCTTTGCTCTGCTTTTGTACATAATAGCATATATAGTCGTGTACAAAATAGATTCAAATTTACCTCCTCCATTCCAAAATAATCATAGTTATAGGATTTTCAAGTGTCAAATTTTTAAAAAGAAGCGCATAATTTAATGAGGTTTTCAAATATACAAGGTCAAATTTAACGTTGTCTATTTAGGTCAATCCTCAAAGTTCAAGAGTACTCTAAACATGAATGCTTCTATTTCAAAATTTCGAACGAAGCGCCAAAAGAGCCTCTACTCATCCGAAATCGCGTGAGATCAATGTTTGGTAGAAGGAAATTACTTTTCTAACTCAGACCCATGAAACCTACCGGACCGACGTCCAAAGGTCTAAACCGGGGTAGGTTTGTAACTTCATCTAGACACCACGCAACCGCCTCTGAAAAACATCCAAACACCATGGCCGCCGAAACACACATGCGCTCGTCCGAAATCGCTCCCGCCCACTATTTGGGACACCTGGGATTACCGTCCTACCCACGACCGTAGTAGGTCTAAAATTTAAGAGGGGGGCAAAGTTTGTACTTTCCCCAAATTTCAAACAAGCGCTTCCCATTTGTACAAAAAAAACAAGCGCGTCCCAGACCGAAACATGGTTCCCCCTTAGCTCCCCCCGCCCCCCCGTTCGATTCCCCATTCGTACTCCGTGGGCACCAAAACTACCTCTCCACCAGCCGTGAAACCCTGGCGTCCTCCGTCCTTCGTCCTCCGTCCGCCGCCCCATCCCACCCATCAACCGCTGCCCTCCTCCATCACGCCGGAGCCGATACCCCGACGTTGTCATCCACCGCAACGCCCTCTACGGCTAGTAGTTGAAGCCAAGGCCGAGCTTCCTCCAGGACACCGACATGCGCCGTACCCGAGCCAATTCAACCACGCCGTCCTGCGCCTCACTGCTGCCGCTCCAACGTCGCCACCGTCCATCGCACCGGAGCTGTTCCCGCTATGCCGTCCTTCGCAGCCTTGGATCTGCTTCCCCTCCGCCGACAGACGGCCACTGCAACATAGTAAACAATTTGGCCATGGGTTCGTCCAAGGCTCCACCCTCCTCCAAAACATCGGTTCCCCTGGTAAAAAGAAGAACATCGCCGCAAAATAAGGATGGCATAGCACTAGCAACCGGAACTGGTACTCCTCTTCCCTTATTCGTGCAAATCTTACATGTCTGCTTGCATGGTATTCATCCCACAGAAGATACTATTTTACCGCTTCTTCCTACACCTTCTTCCTGATACTAGGTGATCCTAGTAACTCGCGATGCATAAGGTTTCTCCTCATATACTATTTCACCTTAGCTAGAGGTCTGTCGCCCCCCTGGATTTCAATTCCTAGTCAGTTGATTCCCAATTAAAGGAAGCATTCCCCTGTGTAACAGGCGCTGGTCCGCCTATTACGCCGGGGAAGCAGTGCCTCGATGTTTATCTTAGGGGTGTGTGGGGCCTAGGAGCCGCTGGCACCCGATCTGGAGGTCGGCCGGGCTTAAAGGGATGGCCGGGGGGCGCTGCCAAGCACGGCGGTGGTGTGAGGTCGAGGGGAGGGCGGGCGGCGGAGGCAGGGGTCTGGGCCGGTGGTCGCTGGCAGTTCGAGAAAGATCGTCAACATTGACTGGCGGGAGGTAGACGAAGGCCATCTGCCCGTTCCTTGTAGATCGGACGGTTCATAAAAAAAATCGACTGGCCTATTTATTTTCAGTCGACTATTATTTTGATAGGACCACATGTGGTGGTGTGCTGGAGGAGTACCTGCATTTCCCAGCCATCCATGTGCTCATATATTACAAAATCATATGGAGTAGAATCTAATTTTGTTTGCCATGCAATGTTGTAGAGCTATCATATATGTCTCCTGTCATTTATTTTTCGGCCACCTGCTATCTGCTACTTTTATAGTGCACTAGTTCTGCACACACTTCACCCATACTCTCACTATTTTTTTTATGCATGGATATTTCAGCCTCAGCCAACCGGTTGATAGAAGCACGAAATAAAAGAGAGAAGTCGCTCCAGCTTTCTTCATGCTTAGGCAAGACACGTTTCGGCGCTATAAAGGGTGCAGTGCCAGCAGATGGAGACGGTAAGCGTAGCTCTAGAGTTGATGATCTCGCTCGCCATGAACTTCCATCCCAGGTGCTTGCTTTAACTTCGCAGTGTCATATGTGGTTGCATGTTGCATATGGTGTCTAGCTTGTATTCGAAAGGCCGAAGTCGGTCTTTATTAAGATAAGGAAAGATATTTTTTACATGAACCACCATCTCGGGAGCACCAGAAGCCAAATAGCTAGTCAGGGCACTGGTTGAGCCAGTGACAAGCCCAGCACAGACATGCATCACCTGCAAGCCAACTAAAAAACCACGGTGGTGGCGAAGCAGCCTGCCTCCCACCAGGCTCTCAGGTCCTCGATGATCATGCTCACCACTCCAGCCGGGTGTCTAGCTTGTATTGCTTCCAATTTGGTTAAATTGCATCTGCTTAGCTTACACATTATACCTTTGAATATGACATGCCTTCTTGTTTTTGGTACATACTACTACATCTGTCTATTAACCATGATCTTACATTAAACTAATGTTCTTGTGTATCCCTCATCAATCACTTATGATGAGATAGTCAGGCTCGTGGACTGCTGTAAGAAAAGATCCTATTTTAAAGAATGCAGTGTCAGCCTCCCCACATGATTATCAAGAAACAGCAATGCTAGATGAAGATAGTCAGCGTAGCTCTGTAGTTGATGACCGCATTTCCCCTACACCACCATCGCACGTGCTTGCTCTAACTTGGCAGCGTGATATGTGGTTGCATGTTGCATATGGTGTCTAGATTGTAATTCTTCCAATCTGGTTAAATTGCATGTGCTATTCTGCTTAGTTTGTACATTATACCTGTTAATGTGACATGCCTTCCTATTTTTGGTACATAGTACATCTGTCTATTAAGCATGTCCTTACATAAAACTACTGTTTTTTTGTATCCCGCATCAATCAATTATGACGAGACACCTTTAGTATATGTAGAGTTATATTGGTTGCATCTTTCATATGAATTATAGCATGCACTGCTTCTAATTTGTTGAAACGCCATTTATGATGGGACGCTTTTAACTTGGTAGAGTCATATTGTTTACATCTTTCATGTGGTGTCTAGCTTGCATTGCTTCTAATTTGTTGAAATGGCTTCTGCTTAGTTTACACAAATAGTTGTGAATATGCCATGCCGTCCTATTTTTCGTACATATTCCATCCTCGTATCATGTGTTTGCCTTACATCAAAGTAGTGATTGTTGACGTTCTGGGAACTAGGGTACCCAGACTTGCCTGCCTGCGGCCCACGGCGTGGCTCCACCAAAGGCCTGGTACGGCCCATCTGCAAGACCGCCAAGACAAGACCCTCGCAAAGGCCCCTTGGCCTCGTGAGGCGGATGACACCAAGACCTCTGGAGGGGGCGGCCTCCCCAGGCTGACTCCCGAGGAGCGAAGATTTCTATGCAGCCTCATGAGGCTGCCATGACGCAAGCCATGACGACCAAGGCCAGGCGGGTGCCAGCGGGCGCAGAGGAGGCAGTTTCCTCTTTGGTGCTAAGGAGGCAAGGACAGGCGTGGGTTCCCGAGGAATCTACCAAAGGTTTCCATTCTGGTGCTACAAGACCAAGACCATGCTCGGCAGAACAGATGTCATCACCGAGCCCACTGCTGCGTCATGGCGAGAAGCTTTGCAGGCGAAGACCACCTTTCATCAGGATAAGATGTACTACTTGTCCCCTTTCGAATTGGCCACTGTGGGATCCCTTCCCACCTACATTTTGGGGAAGAGGACCGAGGCCACTATAAATATAGGTTAGCCACCACCGTAGAGGGGGGTCGGATCCTTTCCACCATCACCAACATAGCCCTCGCGAGGCTGTTCATCCACTGTACTAGTTCATTCTCAGCCCCTCATGAGGCCAATCCACCACAAAGCAGGAGTAGGGTTTTACACCGCAAGGTGGCCCAAACCTGGGTAAACTACCATGTTCATCTTCTTCCTTGCTCACGCGAGTCCGGCTAGGCTAGGCTATGGGGCGACGAGCTCGAAGCTTGAGAGGTTGAGATCTTCACACACGCCCCAGAGTTTGAACCTTCTTGGGTCTGCGGAGCCCTGAATCCGACATTTGGCGCGCCAGGTAGGGGCGTGTCGAAGTCCCTCTTCCACCGTTTGCTTCGCCTCCGTTCCGTTGTGAAGGAAATATGCCCTAGAGGCAATAATAAAGTTGTTATTTATATTTCCTTATATCATGATAAATGTTTATTATTCATGCTAGAATTGTATTAACCAAAAACTTGATACATGTGTGAATACATAGACAAAACACAGTGTCCCTAGTATGCCTCTACTAGAGTAGCTCGTTAATCAAAGATGATTAAGTTTCCTAACCATAGACATGTGTTGTCATTTGATGAACGGGATCACATCATTAGGAGAATGATGTGATGGACAAGACCCATCCGTTAGCTTAGCATAATGATCGTTAAGTTATATTGCTATTGCTTTCTTCATGACTTATACATATTCCTTTGACTATGAGATTATGCAACTCCCGAATACCGGAGGAACACCTTGTGTGCTATCAAACATCACAACGTAACTGGGTGATTATAAAGATGCTCTACAGGTGTCTCCGAAGGTGTTTGTTGGGTTGGCATAGATCGAGATTAGGATTTGTCACTCTGAGTATCGGAGAGGTATCTATGGGCCCTCTCGGTAATGCACATCGTGATAAGCCTTGCAAGAAATGTGACTAATGAGTTAGTTACGGGATGATGCATTACGGAACGAGTAAAGAGACTTGCCGGTAATGAGATTGAACTAGGTATGAAGATACCGACGATCGAATCTCGGGCAAGTAACATACCGATGACAAAGGGAATAACATAAGTTGTCATTGCGGTTTGACCGATAAAGATCTACGTAGAATATGTAGGAACCAATATGAGCATCCAGGTTCCACTGTTGGTTATTGACCGGAGATGTGTCTCGGTCATGTCTACATAGTTCGCGAACCCGTAGGGTCTGCACGCTTAACGTTCGATGACGATTTGTATTATGAGTTATGTGTTTTGGTGACCGAAGATTGTTTGGAGTCCCGGATGAGATCACGGACATAGCGAGGAGTCTCAAAATGGTCCAGAGGTAAAGATTAATATATTGGACGGTAGTGTTCGGACACCGGAATTGTTTCGGAATGATTCAGATATTTATCAGAGTACCAAGGGGTTACCGGAACCCCCCGGGGAAAGTAATGGGCCACAATGGGCCTTAGGGGAGAGAGAGGGCAGCCCACAAGGGGTGGCGCACGCCCCCCCATGGGCAGTCTGAATTGGACAAGGGGAGGGGGTGCGGCCCCCCTTTGCTTCCCCCTCTCCCTCTCCTTCCCCCTTTCCCCCTCCATGAGAAGGAAGGGGGAAACCGACTAGGACTAGGAGTCCTAGTGGGTTTCCCCCCACTTGGCGCGCCCCCTAGGGCTGACCTTCTCCCCTCTCCTCCTTTATATATGGGGGCAGGGGGGCACCCCAAAGCACATCAATTGTTCTCTTAGCCGTGTGCGGTGCCCCCTTCCATAATTTACTCCTCCGGTCATATTATCGTAGTGCTTAGGCGAAGCCTTGCGTGGATCACATCACCATCACCGTCACCACGTCGTCGTGCTGACGAAACTCTCCCTCGACACTTTGCTGGATCAAGAGTTCGAGGGACGTCATCGAGCTGAACATGTGTAGAACTCGGAGGTGCCGTATGTTCGGTGCTTGATCGGTTGGATCGCGAAGACATTCGACTACATCAACCGCGTTAAGCTAACGCTTCCGCTTTCGGTCTATGAGGGTACGTGGACACACTCTCCCCCTCTCGTTGCTATGCATCTCCTAGATAGATCTTGCGTGAGCGTAGATTTTTTTGAAATTGTATGCTATGTTCCCCAACAGTGGTATGAAAGCCAGGTCTATGCGTAGATGATATGCACGAGTAGAACACAAAGAGTTGTGGGCGATGATAGTCATACTGCTTACCACCAACGTCTTATTTTGATTCGGCGGTATTGTTGGATGAAGCGGCCCGGACCAACCTTACATGACCGAGTTCATGAGACTGGTTCCACCGACAGACATGCAACTTGTTTTGCATAAAGGTGGCTGGCGGGTGTCTGTTTCTCCAACTTTAGTTGAATCAAATTTGACTACGGCCGGTCCTTGTTGAAGGTTAAAACAGCAAACTTGACGAAACATCGTTGTGGTTTTGATGCGTAGGTAAGAACGGTTCTTACTAGAAGCCCGTAGCAGCCACGTAAAACTTGCAACAACAAAGTAGAGGACGTCTAACTTGTTTTTGCAGGGCATGTTGTGATGTGATTTGGTCAAGACATGATGTGATACACGTTATTGTATGAGATGATCATGTTTTGTAAAAGTTATCGGCAACTGGCAGGAGCCTTATGGTTGTCGCTTTATTGTATGAAATGCAATCGCCATGTAATTGCTTTACTTTATCACTATGCATTAGCGATAGTTGTAGAAGCAATAGTTGGCGAGACGATAACAACGCTATGATGGAGATCAAGGTGTTAAGCCGGTGACGATGGAAATCATGATGGTGCTTTGGAGATGGAGATCAAAGGCACAAGATGATGATGGCCATATCATGTCACATATTTTGATTGCATGTGATTTCTATCTTTTATGCATCTTATTTTGCTTAGTACGGCGGTAGCATTATAAGATGATCCCTTACTAAAATTTCAAGGTATAAGTGTTCTCCCTGAGTATGCACCGTTGCGACAGTTCGTCGTGCCGAGACACCACGTGATGATCGGGTGTGATAAGCTCTACGTTCACATACAACGGGTGCAAGACAGTTTTGCACGTGCGGAATACTCGGGTTAAACTTGACAAGCCTAGCATGTACAGACATGGCCTCGGAACACTGGAGACCGAAAGGTCGAATGTGAATCATATGGTAGATATGATCAACATAGAGATGTTCACCATTGAAAACTACTCCATCTCACGTGATGATCGGACATGGTTTAGTTGATATGGATCACGTGATCATTTAGATGACTCGAGGGATGTCTATCTAAGTGGGAGTCCTTAAGTAATATGATTAATTGAACTTAATTTATCATGAACTTAGTCCTGATAGTTTTTGCATATCTATGTTGTAGATCAATGGCCCGTGCTACCGTTCCCTTGAATTTTAATGCGTTCCTAGAGAAAGCTAAGTTGAAAGATGATGGTAGCAACTACACAGACTGGGGCCGTAACTTGAGGGTTATCCTCATTGCTGCACAGAAGAATTATGTCCTTGATGCATCGCTAGGTGACAAGCCCCCTCCCGCTAATGTAGACGCTTTGAACGTCTGGCAAACGCGGTCTGATGACTACTCTATAGTTTAGTGTGCCATGCTCCATGGCTTAGAATCGGGACTTCAAAGACGTTTTGAACGTCATGGAGCATATGAGATGTTCCAGGAATTGAAGTTAATATTTCAAGCAAATGCCCCAGTTGAGAGATATGAAGTCTCCAACAAGTTCTATAGCTGCAAGATGGAGGAGGACAGTTCTGTCAGTGAACACATACTCAGAATGTCTGGGTATCATAACCACTTGACTCAACTGGGAGTTAATCTTCCGGATGATAATGCTATTGACAGAGTTCTTCAATCACTGCCACCAAGCTACAAAGGCTTCGTGATGAACTATAATGTGCAAGGGATGAATAAGACAATTCCTGAGCTCTTCGCTATGCTCAAAGCTGCGGAGGAAGAAATCAAGAAAGAGCATCAAGTGTTGATGGTTAATAAGACCACTAGTTTCAAGAAAAAGGGCTAGGGAAAGAAGGGGAACTTCAAGAAGAATGGAAAGCAAGTTGTCACTCCAGGGAAGAATCCCAAGTCTGGACCCAAGCCTGAAACTGAGTGCTTCTACTGCAAAGGGACTGGTCACTGGAAGCGGAACTGCCCCAAGTATTTGGCAGATAAGAAGGATGGCAAAGTGAACAAAGGTATATTTGATATACATGTTATTGATGTGTACCTTACTAATGCTTGTAGTAGTGCCTGGGTATTTGATACTGGTTCTGTTGCTCATATTTGCAACTCGAAACAGGGGCTACGGATCAAACGAAGATTGGCTAAGGACGAGGTGACGATGCACGTCGGGAATGGTTCCAAGGTCGATGTGATTGCCATCGGCACGCTACCTCTACATCTACCTTCGGGATTAGTTTTAGACCTGAATAGTTGTTATTTGGTGCCAGCGTTGAGCATGAACATTATATCTAGATCTTGTTTGATCCGAGACGGTTATTCATTTAAATCAGAGAATAATGGTTGTTCTATTTATATGAGTAATATCTTTTATGGTCATGCACCCTTGAAGAGTGGTCTATTTTTGTTGAATCTCGATCGTGGTGATACACATATTCATAATATTGATGCCAAAAGATGCAAAGTTGATAATGATAGTGCAACATATTTGTGGCACTACCGTTTAGGTCATATTGGTGTAAAGCGCATGAAGAAACTCCAAGCGGATGGACTTTTGGAATCACTTGATTATGAATCATTTGATGCTTGCGAACCATGCCTCATGGGCAAGATGACTAAGACTCCGTTCTCCATAACAATGGAGCGAGCTACAGACTTATTGGAAATAATACATACCGATGTATGCGGTCCGATGAGTATTGAGGCTCACGGCGGGTATCATTATTTTCTGACCTTCATAGATGGTTTGAGCAGATATGGGTATATCTACTTAATGAAACACAAGTCTGAAACATTTGAAAAGTTCAAAGAATTTCAGAGTGAAGCGGAAAATCATCGTAACAAGAAAATAAAGTTTCTATGATCTGATCGCGGAGGCGAATATTTGAGTTACGAGTTTGGTCTTCATTTAAAACAATGTGGAATAGTTTCACAACTCACGCCACCTGGAACACCGGGGGGGGGGGGGGGGGGGGGGGGGGGGGGGGGGGGGGGGGGGGGGGGGGGGGGGGGGGGGGGGGGGGGGGGGGGGGGGGGGGGGGGGGGGGGGGGGGGGGGGGGGGGGGGGGGGGGGGGGGGGGGGGGGGGGGGGGGGGGGGGGGGGGGGGGGGGGGGGGGGGGGGGGGGGGGGGGGGGGGGGGGGGGGGGGGGGGGGGGGGGGGGGGGGGGGGGGGGGGGGGGGGGGGGGGGGGGGGGGGGGGGGGGGGGGGGGGGGGGGGGGGGGGGGGGGGGGGGGGGGGATGCTTATGTGAAAAAACTTCAGCCTGATAAGCTCGAACCCAAATTGGAGAAGTGCGTCTTCATAGGATACCCAAAAGAAACTATTGGGTACACCTTCTATCACAAATCCGAAGGCAAGATATTTGTTGCTAAGAATGGATCCCTTCTAGAGAAGGAGTTTCTCTCGAAAGAAGTGAGTGGGAGGAAAGTAGAACTTGATGAGGTAGTTGTACCTTCTCTCAAATTGGAAATTAGTTCATCACAGAAATCAGTTCCAGTGATGCCTACGCCAATTAGTGAGGAAGTTAATGATGATGATCATGAAACTTCATATCAAGTTACTACCAAACCTCGTAGGTCAACCAGAGTACATTCCGCACCAGAGTGGTACGGTAATCCTGTTCTGGAAGTCATGTTACTAGACCATGACGAACCTACGAACTATGAGGAAGCGATGATGAGCCCAGATTCCGCGAAATGGCTTGAGGCCATGAAATCTGAGATGGGATCCATGTATGAGAACAAAGTATGGACTTTGGTTGACTTGCCCGATGATCAGCAAGCCATAGAGAATAAATGGATCTTCAAGAGGAAGATTGACGCTGATGGTAATGTTACTGTCTACAAAGCTCGACTTGTTGCGAAAGGTTTTCGACAAGTGGGGGGGGGGGGGGGGGGGGGGGGGGGGGGGGGGGGGGGGGGGGGGGGGGGGGGGGGGGGGGGGGGGGGGGGGGGGGGGGGGGGGGGGGGGGGGGGGGGGGGGGGGGGGGGGGGGGGGGGGGGGGGGGGGGGGGGGGGGGGGGGGGGGGGGGGGGGGGGGGGGGGGGGGGGGGGGGGGGGGGGGGGGGGGGGGGGGGGGGGGGGGGGGGGGGGGGGGGGGGGGGGGGGGGGGGGGGGGGGGGGGGGGGGGGGGGGGGGGGGGGGGGGGGGGGGGGGGGGGGGGGGGGGGGGGGGGGGGGGGGGGGGGGGGGGGGGGGGGGGGGGGGGGGGGGGGGGGGGGGGGGGGGGGGGGGGGGGACTAAGGATATGTTTCTCGTATATGGGGGTGACAAAGAGCTCGTCGTAAATGGTTACGTCGATGCTAGCTTTGACACTGATCCGGATGACTCTAAGTTGCAAACCGGATACGTATTTATATTGATTGGTGGAGCTATCAGTTGGTGCAGTTCCAAGCAAAGCGTCATGGCGGGATCTACGTGTGAAGCGGAGTACATAGCTGCTTCAGAAGCAGTGAATGAAGGAGCCTGGATGAAGGAGTTCATATCCGATCTAGGTGTAATACCTAGTGCATCGGGTCCAATGAAAATCTTTTGTGACAATACTGGAGCGATTGCCTTAGCTAAGGAATCCAGATTTCACAAGAGAACCAAACACATCAAGAGACGCTCCAACTCCATCCGTGATCAAGTCAAGGAGGGAGACATAGAGATTTGCAAAATACATATGGATCTGAATGTTGCAGACCCGTTGACTAAACCTCTTCCACGAGCAAAACATGATCAGCACTAAGACTCCATGGGTGTTAGAATCATTACAATGTAATCTAGATTATTGACTCTAGTGCAAGTGAGAGACTGAAGGAAATATGCCCTTGAGGCAATAATAAAGTTGTTATTTATATTTCCTTATATCATGATAAATGTTTATTATTCATGCTAGAATTGTATTAACCAGAAACTTGACACATGTGTGAATACATAGACAAAACACAGTGTCCCTAGTATGCCTCTACTAGACTAGCTCGTTAATCAAAGATGGTTAAGTTTCCTAACCATAGACTTGTGTTGTCATTTGATGAACGGGATCACATCATTAGGAGAATGATGTGATGGACAAGACCCATCCGTTAGCTTAGCATAATGATCGTTAAGTTATATTGCTATTGCTTTCTTCATGACTTATACATATTCCTTTGACTGTGAGATTATGCAACTCCTGAATACCGGAGGAACACCTTGTGTGCTATCAAATGTCACAACGTAACTGGGTGATTATAAAGATGCTCTACAGGTGTCTCCGAAGGTGTTTGTTGGGTTGGCATAGATCAAGATTAGGATTTGTCACTCCGAGTATCGGAGAGGTATCTCTGGGCCCTCTCGGTAATGCACATCGTGATAAGCCTTGCAAGCAATGTGACTACTGAGTTAGTTATGGGATGATGCATTACGAAACGAGTAAAGAGACTTGCCGGTAATGAGATTGAACTAGGTATGAAGATACTGACGATCGAATCTCAGGCAAGTAACATACCGATGACAAAGGGAATAACATATGTTGTCATTGCGGTTTGACCGATAAAGATCTTCGTAGAATATGTAGGAACCAATATGAGCATCCAGGTTCCGCTGTTGGTTATTGACCGGAGATGTGTCTCGGTCATGTCTACATAGTTCTCGAACCTGTAGGGTCCGCACGCTTAACTTTCGATGAGGATTTGTATTATGAGTTATGTGTTTTGGTGACCGAAGATTATTCAGAGTCTTGGATGAGATCATGGACATAACGAGGAGTCTCGAAATGGTCAAGAGGTAAAGATTGATATATTGGACGATAGTGTTCGGACACCGGAATTGTTTCAGAATGATTCGGATATTTATCGGAGTACCGAGGGGTTACCGGAACCCCCGGGGAAAGTAATGGGCCACTCTGGGCCATAGGGGAGAGAGAGCGAAGCCCACAAGGGGTGGCGCGCCCCCCCATGGGCAGTCCGAATTGGACAAGGGGAGGGGGCGCGGCCCCCCTTTCCTTCCCCCTCTCCCTCTCCTTCCCCCTTTCCCCCTCCATGAGAAGGAAGGGGCAAACCGACTAGGACTAGTAGTCCTAGTGGGCTTTCCCCCACTTGGTGCGCCCCCTAGGGCTGGCCTCCTCCCCTCTCCTCCTTTATATACGGGGGTAGGGGGCACCCCAAAGCACATCAAATGTTCTCTTAGCCGTCTGCAGTGCCCCCTTCCACAGTTTACTCCTCCGGTCATATTGTCGTAGTGCTTAGGCGAACCCTTGCGCGGATCACATCACCATCACCGTCGTGCTGAAGAAACTCTCCCTCAACACTTTGCTGGATCAAGAGTTCGAGGGACGTCATCAAGCTGAACGTGTGCAGAACTCGGAGGTGCCGTACGTTCGGTGCTTGATCGGTTGGATCACGAAGACGTTCGACTACATCAACCGCGTTAAGCTAACGCTTCCGCTTTCGATCTACGAGGGTACGTGGACACACTCTCCCCCTCTCGTTGCTATGCATCTCCTAGATACTTGCGTGAGTGGTGAAAATTTTGAAATTGTATGCTACGTTCCCCAACACGTCGCTCCCATGGCCGACGCTCGTCGCGTCCGGGCCGAGCGTCGGGCCGCTCGTGTCGCCCAGATGGCACCCACGGGCAACGATGCTCCTCGCCGCTCTGCCTCCCTCGTGGCTAACACCGCCACCGACCCTGCTACTCGCGAACAGTAGGACTCATCGCTGCCACCTTTCGTGCGGCGTGATGGCCGCACCGCCACTCCGTTGCCTACTCCTGCCACGGCGTCATCCTCCCATGCTCGTCGTGGGCCGGCGAACGCGCAGGCTGCGCTGCTCATGATGCGCGAGCTCCTGTGTTATCGCCCTACCAACGACCTCTATGACGACTGGCTCGGCCGCATCGCTGAGCTCGTCAAGGTTGCCGGTGAGGCCCCTGCGCCGCCCCGCTCGCTGCCTCCCCCGCCATCCCAGGCGGGCGACGTGGCTCATGGTGCGCCTCCTCCTCCTCGGGGTATTACCTCCATAGAGAGGGCCCGAACCTGGGTAAACATCGTGTCCCCCGCCTCCTATTACCATTAGCCTTAGACGCACAGTTTGGGACCCCCTACCCGAGATCTGCCAGTTTTGACACTGACATTGGTCCTTTCATTGAGAGTTCCACTGTGACATCACCATAAGGCTTGATGGCTCCTTCAATCATCTACAACGACGCAGTCCAGGGTGAGACTTTTCTCCCGGGACAGATCTTCGTATTCGGCAGCTTTGCACTGCGGGCCAACTCGCTTGGCCATCTAGAGCAGATCAACAGCTATGCCCCTGGCCATCAGGTCAGGTTTGGAAGCCTGAACTACACTGCCGACATCCACGGAGACTTGATCTTCGACGGATTCGAGCCCATGACAGATGCACCCTACAGCCACGATGAGCATGACCTAGATCTGCCATCGGACGGTGCTCATGAGACAACACTTGTAGCTGCCCTGGCCTTAGATCCAGTGCAAATCATGCCATTCGAGGATAGGAGGATGGACCCCGCCAAGGAAGCCGCACACTCAATGACGCTAGAGCCGAACACAGATTCAACCTCCAACGAGGTCTGTATCATCGGACCCTCGGACTCGTCTCTGGCCATAGGTTCCGAACCGCGTGTATCCATGCTCACCGGATCTGACTGGGCGCCAATCTTGGAGTTTACCTCCGCAGACATCTTCCGACACTCACCCTTGGGTGATGTGTTAAACTCATTAAAATCTCTCTCCTTGTTAGGAGATTCTTGGTCGAACTATGTCCGGCTTGAGTGGGAAGCGGACGACGAGGAAATTTGTTACCCACCCACCACCCACTTAATAACCACTGTCGATGACCTAACCGACATGCTTGATTTCGACTCCGAAGACATCGGCGGTATGGATGACGATGCCGGAGAAGAACAGGAACTACCGCCCATAGGGCGCTGGACAACCACCTCATCGTATGACATATATATGGTGGACACACCTAAAGAAAACAATGGCGAGGACTAAAAGGATGCAGTGGAGTATAATCTTCCTGAGAAGCAGCCGAAGCGTCGACGTGGCGATTTGGGTGTGTCGATTTCCTTCTCTGTAACCGACTCTGTGTAACCCTAGCCTCCTCCGGTGTCTATATAAACCGGAGGGTTTAGTCCGTAGGACAAGAACAATGATAATCATAGGCTAGCTTCTAGGGCCCCCCCCCCCCCCCCCCCCCCCCCCCCCCCCCCCCCCCCCCCCCCCCCCCCCCCCCCCCCCCCCCCCCCCCCCCCCCCCCCCCCCCCCCCCCCCCCCCCCCCCCCCCCCCCCCCCCCCCCCCCCCCCCCCCCCCCCCCCCCCCCCCCCCCCCCCCCCCCCCCCCCCCCCCCCCCCCCCCCCCCCCCCCCCCCCCCCCCCCCCCCCCCCCCCCCCCCCCCCCCCCCCCCCCCCCCCCCCCCCCCCCCCCCCCCCCCCCCCCCCCCCCCCCCCCCCCCCCCCCCCCCCCCCCCCCCCCCCCCCCCCCCCCCCCCCCCCCCCCCCCCCCCCCCCCCCCCCCCCCCCCCCCCCCCCCCCCCCCCCCCCCCCCCCCCCCCCCCCCCCCCCCCCCCCCCCCCCCCCCCCCCCCCCCCCCCCCCCCCCCCCCCCCCCCCCCCCCCCCCCCCCCCCCCCCCCCCCCCCCCCCCCCCCCCCCCCCCCCCCCCCCCCCCCCCCCCCCCCCCCCCCCCCCCCCCCCCCCCCCCCCCCCCCCCCCCCCCCCCCCCCCCCCCCCCCCCCCCCCCCCCCCCCCCCCCCCCCCCCCCCCCCCCCCCCCCCCCCCCCCCCCCCCCCCCCCCCCCCCCCCCCCCCCCCCCCCCCCCCCCCCCCCCCCCCCCCCCCCCCCCCCCCCCCCCCCCCCCCCCCCCCCCCCCCCCCCCCCCCCCCCCCCCCCCCCCCCCCCCCCCCCCCCCCCCCCCCCCCCCCCCCCCCCCCCCCCCCCCCCCCCCCCCCCCCCCCCCCCCCCCCCCCCCCCCCCCCCCCCCCCCCCCCCCCCCCCCCCCCCCCCCCCCCCCCCCCCCCCCCCCCCCCCCCCCCCCCCCCCCCCCCCCCCCCCCCCCCCCCCCCCCCCCCCCCCCCCCCCCCCCCCCCCCCCCCCCCCCCCCCCCCCCCCCCCCCCCCCCCCCCCCCCCCCCCCCCCCCCCCCCCCCCCCCCCCCCCCCCCCCCCCCCCCCCCCCCCCCCCCCCCCCCCCCCCCCCCCCCCCCCCCCCCCCCCCCCCCCCCCCCCCCCCCCCCCCCCCCCCCCCCCCCCCCCCCCCCCCCCCCCCCCCCCCCCCCCCCCCCCCCCCCCCCCCCCCCCCCCCCCCCCCCCCCCCCCCCCCCCCCCCCCCCCCCCCCCCCCCCCCCCCCCCCCCCCCCCCCCCCCCCCCCCCCCCCCCCCCCCCCCCCCCCCCCCCCCCCCCCCCCCCCCCCCCCCCCCCCCCCCCCCCCCCCCCCCCCCCCCCCCCCCCCCCCCCCCCCCCCCCCCCCCCCCCCCCCCCCCCCCCCCCCCCCCCCCCCCCCCCCCCCCCCCCCCCCCCCCCCCCCCCCCCCCCCCCCCCCCCCCCCCCCCCCCCCCCCCCCCCCCCCCCCCCCCCCCCCCCCCCCCCCCCCCCCCCCCCCCCCCCCCCCCCCCCCCCCCCCCCCCCCCCCCCCCCCCCCCCCCCCCCCCCCCCCCCCCCCCCCCCCCCCCCCCCCCCCCCCCCCCCCCCCCCCCCCCCCCCCCCCCCCCCCCCCCCCCCCCCCCCCCCCCCCCCCCCCCCCCCCCCCCCCCCCCCCCCCCCCCCCCCCCCCCCCCCCCCCCCCCCCCCCCCCCCCCCCCCCCCCCCCCCCCCCCCCCCCCCCCCCCCCCCCCCCCCCCCCCCCCCCCCCCCCCCCCCCCCCCCCCCCCCCCCCCCCCCCCCCCCCCCCCCCCCCCCCCCCCCCCCCCCCCCCCCCCCCCCCCCCCCCCCCCCCCCCCCCCCCCCCCCCCCCCCCCCCCCCCCCCCCCCCCCCCCCCCCCCCCCCCCCCCCCCCCCCCCCCCCCCCCCCCCCCCCCCCCCCCCCCCCCCCCCCCCCCCCCCCCCCCCCCCCCCCCCCCCCCGCAGGAAGTAGGGTATTACCTCCATAGAGAGGGCCCGAACCTGGGTAAATAACATCATGGTTGGGTTACCCACGCCCGTATTGATGAGAATCCTATGATAAGGGGAACACGATCTCAGCTTCGACAAGACGTGCCAATAAAACCGCCTTGTAAGACGTGAAGTAGCAGGTTGAGAAAAACGGTTCGTATAATGACCGGGCTGCAGCGTGATGTCACGCTATGAAAAGTTGTCAGCAGATTAAATTTGTTGATATTGTGCTCCCTACGGTGGTACGTGGAATTTGTTTTGCAGAGCCGGACACGATTCATGTGTTCAAAATCTACCTTGGAGTATTCGGAGAAGGAACCCGCCTTGCAATACCGAAGACAATCTTCGCGCCAGACTCATCGCCATTGAAGCCTAGTTCAGGGGCTACTGAGGGAGTCCTGGATTAGGGGGTCCTTGGACAACCAGACTATGTACCTATGCCGGACTGTTGGACTATGAAGATACAAGATTGAAGACTTCATCCCGTGTCCGGGTGGGACTCTCCTTTGCGTGGAAGGCAAGCTTGGCAATTCGGATATGTAGATTTCCTTCTCTATAACTGACTCTGTGTAACCCTAGCCCCCTCCGGTGTCTATATAAACCGGAGGGTTTCCGTAGGACAAGAACAATCATAATCATAGGCTAGCTTCTAGGGTTTAGCCTCCCCCCCCCCCCCCCCCCCCCCCCCCCCCCCCCCCCCCCCCCCCCCCCCCCCCCCCCCCCCCCCCCCCCCGGGTATTACCTCCATAGAGAGGGCCCGAACCTGGGTAAACATCGTGTCCCCCGCCTCCTATTACCATTAGCCTTAGACGCACAGTTTGGGACCCCCTACCCGAGATCTGCCAGTTTTGACACTGACATTGGTCCTTTCATTGAGAGTTCCACTGTGACATCACCATAAGGCTTGATGGCTCCTTCAATCATCTACAACGACGCAGTCCAGGGTGAGACTTTTCTCCCGGGACAGATCTTCGTATTCGGCAGCTTTGCACTGCGGGCCAACTCGCTTGGCCATCTAGAGCAGATCAACAGCTATGCCCCTGGCCATCAGGTCAGGTTTGGAAGCCTGAACTACACTGCCGACATCCACGGAGACTTGATCTTCGACGGATTCGAGCCCATGACAGATGCACCCTACAGCCACGATGAGCATGACCTAGATCTGCCATCGGACGGTGCTCATGAGACAACACTTGTAGCTGCCCTGGCCTTAGATCCAGTGCAAATCATGCCATTCGAGGATAGGAGGATGGACCCCGCCAAGGAAGCCGCACACTCAATGACGCTAGAGCCGAACACAGATTCAACCTCCAACGAGGTCTGTATCATCGGACCCTCGGACTCGTCTCTGGCCATAGGTTCCGAACCGCGTGTATCCATGCTCACCGGATCTGACTGGGCGCCAATCTTGGAGTTTACCTCCGCAGACATCTTCCGACACTCACCCTTGGGTGATGTGTTAAACTCATTAAAATCTCTCTCCTTGTTAGGAGATTCTTGGTCGAACTATGTCCGGCTTGAGTGGGAAGCGGACGACGAGGAAATTTGTTACCCACCCACCACCCACTTAATAACCACTGTCGATGACCTAACCGACATGCTTGATTTCGACTCCGAAGACATCGGCGGTATGGATGACGATGCCGGAGAAGAACAGGAACTACCGCCCATAGGGCGCTGGACAACCACCTCATCGTATGACATATATATGGTGGACACACCTAAAGAAAACAATGGCGAGGACTAAAAGGATGCAGTGGAGTATAATCTTCCTGAGAAGCAGCCGAAGCGTCGACGTGGCGATTTGGGTGTGTCGATTTCCTTCTCTGTAACCGACTCTGTGTAACCCTAGCCTCCTCCGGTGTCTATATAAACCGGAGGGTTTAGTCCGTAGGACAAGAACAATGATAATCATAGGCTAGCTTCTAGGGTTTAGTCTCTATGATCTCGTGGTAGATCAACTCTTGTAATACTCATATCATCAAGATCAATCAACCCCCCCCCCCCCCCCCCCCCCCCCCCCCCCCCCCCCCCCCCCCCCCCCCCCCCCCCCCCCCCCCCCCCCCCCCCCCCCCCCCCCCCCCCCCCCCCCCCCCCCCCCCCCCCCCCCCCCCCCCCCCCCCCCCCCCCCCCCCCCCCCCCCCCCCCCCCCCCCCCCCCCCCCCCCCCCCCCCCCCCCCCCCCCCCCCCCCCCCCCCCCCCCCCCCCCCCCCCCCCCCCCCCCCCCCCCCCCCCCCCCCCCCCCCCCCCCCCCCCCCCCCCCCCCCCCCCCCCCCCCCCCCCCCCCCCCCCCCCCCCCCCCCCCCCCCCCCCCCCCCCCCCCCCCCCCCCCCCCCCCCCCCCCCCCCCCCCCCCCCCCCCCCCCCCCCCCCCCCCCCCCCCCCCCCCCCCCCCCCCCCCCCCCCCCCCCCCCCCCCCCCCCCCCCCCCCCCCCCCCCCCCCCCCCCCCCCCCCCCCCCCCCCCCCCCCCCCCCCCCCCCCCCCCCCCCCCCCCCCCCCCCCCCCCCCCCCCCCCCCCCCCCCCCCCCCCCCCCCCCCCCCCCCCCCCCCCCCCCCCCCCCCCCCCCCCCCCCCCCCCCCCCCCCCCCCCCCCCCCCCCCCCCCCCCCCCCCCCCCCCCCCCCCCCCCCCCCCCCCCCCCCCCCCCCCCCCCCCCCCCCCCCCCCCCCCCCCCCCCCCCCCCCCCCCCCCCCCCCCCCCCCCCCCCCCCCCCCCCCCCCCCCCCCCCCCCCCCCCCCCCCCCCCCCCCCCCCCCCCCCCCCCCCCCCCCCCCCCCCCCCCCCCCCCCCCCCCCCCCCCCCCCCCCCCCCCCCCCCCCCCCCCCCCCCCCCCCCCCCCCCCCCCCCCCCCCCCCCCCCCCCCCCCCCCCCCCCCCCCCCCCCCCCCCCCCCCCCCCCCCCCCCCCCCCCCCCCCCCCCCCCCCCCCCCCCCCCCCCCCCCCCCCCCCCCCCCCCCCCCCCCCCCCCCCCCCCCCCCCCCCCCCCCCCCCCCCCCCCCCCCCCCCCCCCCCCCCCCCCCCCCCCCCCCCCCCCCCCCCCCCCCCCCCCCCCCCCCCCCCCCCCCCCCCCCCCCCCCCCCCCCCCCCCCCCCCCCCCCCCCCCCCCCCCCCCCCCCCCCCCCCCCCCCCCCCCCCCCCCCCCCCCCCCCCCCCCCCCCCCCCCCCCCCCCCCCCCCCCCCCCCCCCCCCCCCCCCCCCCCCCCCCCCCCCCCCCCCCCCCCCCCCCCCCCCCCCCCCCCCCCCCCCCCCCCCCCCCCCCCCCCCCCCCCCCCCCCCCCCCCCCCCCCCCCCCCCCCCCCCCCCCCCCCCCCCCCCCCCCCCCCCCCCCCCCCCCCCCCCCCCCCCCCCCCCCCCCCCCCCCCCCCCCCCCCCCCCCCCCCCCCCCCCCCCCCCCCCCCCCCCCCCCCCCCCCCCCCCCCCCCCCCCCCCCCCCCCCCCCCCCCCCCCCCCCCCCCCCCCCCCCCCCCCCCCCCCCCCCCCCCCCCCCCCCCCCCCCCCCCCCCCCCCCCCCCCCCCCCCCCCCCCCCCCCCCCCCCCCCCCCCCCCCCCCCCCCCCCCCCCCCCCCCCCCCCCCCCCCCCCCCCCCCCCCCCCCCCCCCCCCCCCCCCCCCCCCCCCCCCCCCCCCCCCCCCCCCCCCCCCCCCCCCCCCCCCCCCCCCCCCCCCCCCCCCCCCCCCCCCCCCCCCCCCCCCCCCCCCCCCCCCCCCCCCCCCCCCCCCCCCCCCCCCCCCCCCCCCCCCCCCCCCCCCCCCCCCCCCCCCCCCCCCCCCCCCCCCCCCCCCCCCCCCCCCCCCCCCCCCCCCCCCCCCCCCCCCCCCCCCCCCCCCCCCCCCCCCCCCCCCCCCCCCCCCCCCCCCCCCCCCCCCCCCCCCCCCCCCCCCCCCCCCCCCCCCCCCCCCCCCCCCCCCCCCCCCCCCCCCCCCCCCCCCCCCCCCCCCCCCCCCCCCCCCCCCCCCCCCCCCCCCCCCCCCCCCCCCCCCCCCCCCCCCCCCCCCCCCCCCCCCCCCCCCCCCCCCCCCCCCCCCCCCCCCCCCCCCCCCCCCCCCCCCCCCCCCCCCCCCCCCCCCCCCCCCCCCCCCCCCCCCCCCCCCCCCCCCCCCCCCCCCCCCCCCCCCCCCCCCCCCCCCCCCCCCCCCCCCCCCCCCCCCCCCCCCCCCCCCCCCCCCCCCCCCCCCCCCCCCCCCCCCCCCCCCCCCCCCCCCCCCCCCCCCCCCCCCCCCCCCCCCCCCCCCCCCCCCCCCCCCCCCCCCCCCCCCCCCCCCCCCCCCCCCCCCCCCCCCCCCCCCCCCCCCCCCCCCCCCCCCCCCCCCCCCCCCCCCCCCCCCCCCCCCCCCCCCCCCCCCCCCCCCCCCCCCCCCCCCCCCCCCCCCCCCCCCCCCCCCCCCCCCCCCCCCCCCCCCCCCCCCCCCCCCCCCCCCCCCCCCCCCCCCCCCCCCCCCCCCCCCCCCCCCCCCCCCCCCCCCCCCCCCCCCCCCCCCCCCCCCCCCCGTAAGCCTCTAGTTGACTAGCTCGTTGATCAATAGATGGTTACGGTTTCCTGTGGTCTAGCCATTGTTAGCCTCGGCAATGCTACTCCGACCGGATTTGGTTTGTCCCATAGTCCCTACCAGCTTAGCATTGTCGTTGCTGTTCGCCTGGACCCCTCTCCCCCTCCGTTTTCTTTAACGACAAGCCACGCCAATGGACGAACAGTGTGTGTCCGTGAGCAACGCCGCCTTCCTTGCTCCTGTCCTCTTCTCTCTCTTGTCCGCGAGCGCAGCTCGACTCCGTGATCCCCCTGGAGCTCGTCCGCTCCCCCTCGTCACCTTCCAACTCCTCCCCGTGACTGTTGTGGCCTTATGGAGCCTTATCCGGACCCGTTTGGCGGAGCTCGGCTCCTCCGTGCCTCGCCCGGCTATATATAGCCATAGCCCGAGCCCCAGAGCAGCTCCAGCCCCTCCACCTCTCCCCTGGAGCCCTCCCAAACCCGCGCCCCGCCGAATCCCTCGCTAGAGCCCGACAATTTAGTCGGAGCTCCCCCACGGTCTCCGCGCCCGACTACCCCCCCTCCGACCGTCCCATGCCCCGTCCGAGCCCACAAATGGACGCGCCTCACTCCGGCGAGCCTCCCAGCGCTCGTTCCCCTTCCTTTCCCCCACCGGAGCACCCAGTTCACCGACGGCCGAAACCCCTCTCCGCTGCGGGCCGCATTGCTCCCTCTCCAGTGCTCATCGCCGGCAACGGAGACCACCGGGGACGTGCCTCTCGCTCCTGAGCTCGTGGGTGGGTCATCCGTCGTCTGCGGTGGCCAGAGCCGCCAGGAATCGCCGTCGGGGCGATCCACTACCTCGGCTCGGTGCGCTCCCGAGCGGGAGGTTGAAGATGCAAGGCCAGGCGGGCCCCTCCCCCACACGACCCCACCTGTCGGCGACTGAAGGGCCTAGCCCAGCGCCAGTGTGGATATGTGGCGGCGCCCCAGCCGCGAAGCCATTTTCCTGCGCGGAAGGCATATTCCCAGTGAGTTCGTTTCCTACTTCAGAAAGCGTATTTCCGTCTTCTTCGGCCGGAAATACGTTTTCCTCTCTTGAAAATGTATTCTCTGAAAAAACACATTGTGTTTAAACTACCAGGGACCTGTTTCTAGAAGTAATTTTACAGACTAGCCCCTGAGCTTTAAACATCTGTATCTTTTTACCCGTAACTCCGAATGAGGTGATTCCAACGCTCACGTTCTATGTTCGTTGAGCTCTTTTCAGTGGGACTATTTTCTTGATGTTTGCACATTCTGAAAATGTCAATTTTGCCCATGCTTCAATTCGGCCCCTCTGAGAGAGAACCGTTCTCCGGCAAATTCTTCCGCGAGTGGATCATACCTTTTCCCTGCAGAGATCCTCGACCCCCAGGCAAGCCAACCTCTTATCATGAGCCTCGAACTTGCATGATTAACTTTGCTTGCACCTCGTGTGTGTTTAGTTGCAGTAGTTTCTTGCATGTTCCATCTGCAGTTATTTCACTCGTGCTAAATGTTTTTGTTATGTGCCATGCATGCTTATGCTTTTATGAGAAATGTTGACATGCTAGCTAGATGTTGCTACTGATAATAGCATGCCTCTGTCTAGTTTAGTTTCATGTTAATAGTATCGTTGTTATGCTGATTCTGGTGCACTGATAAGATTGCTAGTACTTTGTATTGCCATGTTTCAGATGATATCACTATCACTTGAGAGACTTGATGCTTTTTTACTACATCTGTATGTTGCATGCTAGTTGTTCCATTCATGTTAAAAATGCTCACATGATGATTGATGATGGAGAAGCTAATAATATGAATTAATAACAAACCTCTTCTGTCATCACTGGGATGTCATAGTGCCACCAAATCAAGCTTTTTCCAGTGCAGCCACATTTTCCTTGGTATAGTAAGGCCCTAGCTGGTCTATTGTTGTGCATCTCACCGGTGCCTCCAACATAGGGAAGGTTATGGGTCCGCGCTACCCTGATTAGGTAGGCAGACATAAACGTTGTGGACCTGTGTTGTTTTGCGTGCTTTGTCCCCGTTTGGGACAGTTTGTTTTGCCACGACTGTCGGTGTCAAAACCGGCGGATCTCGGGTAGGGGTCCCGAACTGTGCGTCTAAGGCTAATGGTAACAGGAGGCGGGGGACACGATGTTTACCCAGGTTCGGGCCCTCTCTATGGAAGTAATATCCTACTTCCTTCTTGATTGATCTTGATGATATGATATTACAAGAGTTGATCTACCACGAGATCATAGAGGCTAAACCCTAGAAGCTAGCCTATGATTATGATTGTTGTTGTCCTACGGACTAACCCCTCCGATTTATACAGACACCGGAGGGGGCTAGGGTTACACATAGTCGGTTACAGAGAAAGGAATCTACATATCCGAATCGCCAAGCTTGCCTTCCATGCAAAGGAGAGTCCCATTCGGACACGGGATGAAGTCTTCTATCTTGTATCTTCATAGCCCAACAGTCCGGCACATGCATATAGTCCGGCTGTCCGAGGACCCCTTAATCTAGGACTGCCTCAATACCCCTGAACCAGGCTTCAATGACTATGAGTTCGGCGCGCAGATTGTCTTCGGCATTGCAAGGTGGGTTCCTTCTCTGAATACTCCAAAGTAGATCTTGAACACCAGAATCGTGTCCGACTCTGCAAAACAAATTCCACATACCGCTGTAGAGAGTATAACATCCCACGAGTCCAATCTGCTGAAAACTTTTTCATAGCATGACATCACGCCACATCCCGGTCTTTATTCGAACTGTTTTCGCCTGCCCTCCCGTATCTCAAGTGTTGGAAATATGCCCTAGAGGCAATAATAAATTAGTTATTATTATTATTATTTCCTTGTTCATGATAATCGTTTATTATCCATGCTATAATTGTATTGATCCCCCCCCCCCCCCCCAAAACATCGTAAAGAGGGACACCGACCTCCCCGACGTGGTTCAGGTGATGCTATTCCTCCAGATCCTTCCTTGCCAGCACCAGCCTCTCCACATGTGGGAGTTTAATCCGGAAGGGCCACGGACCCTGCAGCGGTTCTTCGGCACAACACACAAAGATATCTGGAGGCTGCTTTTCAAGTCCTAGAAGAAGAAATCGTGGCCGGAGATGACCGACGACGCTCACCAAGCCACTCCGGTAAGTTTTTAGTTTCCGAACATACTCAATCCGGACATCACAGGGGTGTATTGAGACTCTCATATTTGAAAAGGGTTGGACGAAGAAGGCAGATCGGCTTAAATGTTCGGCTCTGCCCTTCCACGCCAAGGAGAGTCCCATCCGGACACGGGACAAAGTCTTCAATCTTGTATCTTCATAGTCCAATAGTCCGGCCAAAGTATATAGTCCGGCAGTCTGGGTACCCCCTTATCCAGAACGCCCTCACCCAGCGTAGCCATTTGGGACTTGCCTAAAACACGGAGTCATGCCAACAGGCGTGGTGGGGTTATCCATACCCGTATTGATGAGGATTGCGCGATAAGGGGACATGATCTCTGCTTTGACAGGACGTGCCAAGGAAACCGCCTCGCAATGTGTGCGGTGGCTAGTTAAAGACGGTTCGAATAATTACCGGGCCATGGCATGATGTCACACTACGAAGAATTGTCAGCAGATTAGATCCGTGGTTTATTATTCTCTTTATGGTGGTATATGAGATTTGTCTTGCAGAGCCTGACACGATCCTTGTGTTCGGAATTTATCTTGGAGTGTTCGGAGATGGAACTCGCCTCGCAATGCCGAAGACAATCTACGCGCCGGACTCATCGTCATTGAAGCCTGGTTCAGGGGCTACTGAGGGAGTCCTAGATAAGGGGGTATCCAGACTGCTGTACTATATACTTTGTCTGGACTGTTGGATTATGAAGATACAAGATTGAAGACTTCGTCCTGTGTCCGGATGGGACTCTCTTTGGCATGGAAGGCAAGCTTGGTGATTCGGATGTAGATCTCCTTCTCTGTAACCGACTATGTGTAACCCTAGCCCTCTCCGGTGTCTATATAAACCGGAGGGTTTAGTCTGTACAACAACAACAATCATACCATAGGCTAGCTTCTAGGGCTTAGCCTCCCTGATCTCGTGGTAGATCAACTCTTGTAATACTCATATCATCAAGATCAATCAAGTAGGAAGTAGGGTATTACCTCCATCGAGAGGCCCCGAACCTAGGTAAACATCGTGTTCCCAGTCTCCTGTTACCATTAGCCTTAGACGCATAGTTCAGGACCCCCTACCCGAGATCCGCCAGTTTTGACACCGATAATGTCCTTGGAGCTGAACTCAACAATCGGCGCCCGATCAGGTTCGATGGGCGGGACGCACGCGGTTTAGAACTTATGGCCAGAAACGAATCCGAGGTTCCGGTAGCACAGGCCCCGCTCGATATCGGATCTGTGTTCGGCTCCAACACTGCTGAGTCTGGACTTCCGTGGCAGGGTTGAGTTTCCGGTCCTCGGATGGAGCAGTCTGCCTCGGATCTAGGGCGAATGCAGTTATAGGTGCTATCGCCTGAGCACGGTCCGATGACAGATTTAAGTTATGTTCATCATGGCGACAGGGAGCGGCTGTCATGGGCTCGAATCTGTCAAAGATCAAGTCTCTGCGGATGTCGGTGACGTAATTCAAGATTCCAAACCTGACCTGATGGCCATGGGCGTAGCTGTCAATCTGCTCCAGATGGCCAAGCGAGTTGGCCCACAGTGCGAAGCCACCGAATACGAAGATTTGTCCGGGAGGAAAACCTCACCCTGGACTGCATTGTTGTAGATGATTGATGGAGCCATCAAAACCTTCTGGTGATGATGCAACGGAACTCTCAATGAAAGCACCAATGTCGGTGTCAAAATCAGTGGATCTCGGGTCGGGGGTCCCAAACTATGCGTCTAAGGTCGATGGTAACAGGAGACGAGGGACATAATGTTTACCCAGGTTCGGGCCCTCTCTATGGAGGTAATACCCTACTTCCTGCTTGATTGATCATAATGAATATGAGTATTACAAGAGTTGATCTACCACGAGATCGTAATGGCTAAACCCTAGAAGTCTAGCCTATGAGATTATGATTGTGTATATCTCTGCCTCTACGGACTAAGCCCTCCGATTTATATAGACACCGGAGGGAACTAGGGTTGTACAAAGTCGGTTACAGAGAAAGGAATCTTCATATCTGGTCACCAAGCTTTCCTTCCACGCCAAGGAGAGTCCCATCTGAACACGGGAGATAGTCTTCGGTCTCGTATCTTCATAGCCCAACAGTCCGGCCCATGTTACATAGTCCGGCCGTCCGAGGACCCCTTAATCCGGGACTCCCTCACTTGGAGCCCAGCGAAAGGGTGGTATTCACCCGCCACTTACTTCGCGGACTAGGGTTTCCTCTTCACCCTTTTGTCTGCAGCCTCATGTTCTATTACGGGCTAGATTTCCACTATCTAGCCCCAAACTCATTCCTCCACATCTCAATGTTTATTGTCGTGTGCGAGGCGCTTCTTCGGATTTCCCCCCACTTCGGCCTCTGGCTCAAAGTTTTCAATTTGAAGCCAAAGGTGGTGGACGGGGAGCACGCAGACTGCGGAGGCACGATGGTGAGCAAGCTTCCCAATGTCACCTGTCCCTACGGGGCTTTTTGTGGAGACTGTGAAAATATGGCAGCAGGAGTGGTTCTACATCACCGGAACTTGCGGCGCCAACTAGGCAGCCACTCCTGAATTCAGATCCGGCCCCCCAATGCGGCTAGCGTCGTGGATCAACAAGGGCTTGGACTGGGGGTTAGCGGAGGAGGTGACGAAGCTGCAAAAGGGCATCAAAAACATCGTAAAGAGGGACACCGACCTCCCCGACGTGGTTCAGGTGATGCTATTCCTCCAGATCCTTCCTTGCCAGCACCAGCCCCCCCCCCCCCCCCCCCCCCCCCCCCCCCCCCCCCCCCCCCCCCCCCCCCCCCCCCCCCCCCCCCCCCCCCCCCCCCCCCCCCCCCCCCCCCCCCCCCCCCCCCCCCCCCCCCCCCCCCCCCCCCCCCCCCCCCCCCCCCCCCCCCCCCCCCCCCCCCCCCCCCCCCCCCCCCCCCCCCCCCCCCCCCCCCCCCCCCCCCCCCCCCCCCCCCCCCCCCCCCCCCCCCCCCCCCCCCCCCCCCCCCCCCCCCCCCCCCCCCCCCCCCCCCCCCCCCCCCCCCCCCCCCCCCCCCCCCCCCCCCCCCCCCCCCCCCCCCCCCCCCCCCCCCCCCCCCCCCCCCCCCCCCCCCCCCCCCCCCCCCCCCCCCCCCCCCCCCCCCCCCCCCCCCCCCCCCCCCCCCCCCCCCCCCCCCCCCCCCCCCCCCCCCCCCCCCCCCCCCCCCCCCCCCCCCCCCCCCCCCCCCCCCCCCCCCCCCCCCCCCCCCCCCCCCCCCCCCCCCCCCCCCCCCCCCCCCCCCCCCCCCCCCCCCCCCCCCCCCCCCCCCCCCCCCCCCCCCCCCCCCCCCCCCCCCCCCCCCCCCCCCCCCCCCCCCCCCCCCCCCCCCCCCCCCCCCCCCCCCCCCCCCCCCCCCCCCCCCCCCCCCCCCCCCCCCCCCCCCCCCCCCCCCCCCCCCCCCCCCCCCCCCCCCCCCCCCCCCCCCCCCCCCCCCCCCCCCCCCCCCCCCCCCCCCCCCCCCCCCCCCCCCCCCCCCCCCCCCCCCCCCCCCCCCCCCCCCCCCCCCCCCCCCCCCCCCCCCCCCCCCCCCCCCCCCCCCCCCCCCCCCCCCCCCCCCCCCCCCCCCCCCCCCCCCCCCCCCCCCCCCCCCCCCCCCCCCCCCCCCCCCCCCCCCCCCCCCCCCCCCCCCCCCCCCCCCCCCCCCCCCCCCCCCCCCCCCCCCCCCCCCCCCCCCCCCCCCCCCCCCCCCCCCCCCCCCCCCCCCCCCCCCCCCCCCCCCCCCCCCCCCCCCCCCCCCCCCCCCCCCCCCCCCCCCCCCCCCCCCCCCCCCCCCCCCCCCCCCCCCCCCCCCCCCCCCCCCCCCCCCCCCCCCCCCCCCCCCCCCCCCCCCCCCCCCCCCCCCCCCCCCCCCCCCCCCCCCCCCCCCCCCCCCCCCCCCCCCCCCCCCCCCCCCCCCCCCCCCCCCCCCCCCCCCCCCCCCCCCCCCCCCCCCCCCCCCCCCCCCCCCCCCCCCCCCCCCCCCCCCCCCCCCCCCCCCCCCCCCCCCCCCCCCCCCCCCCCCCCCCCCCCCCCCCCCCCCCCCCCCCCCCCCCCCCCCCCCCCCCCCCCCCCCCCCCCCCCCCCCCCCCCCCCCCCCCCCCCCCCCCCCCCCCCCCCCCCCCCCCCCCCCCCCCCCCCCCCCCCCCCCCCCCCCCCCCCCCCCCCCCCCCCCCCCCCCCCCCCCCCCCCCCCCCCCCCCCCCCCCCCCCCCCCCCCCCCCCCCCCCCCCCCCCCCCCCCCCCCCCCCCCCCCCCCCCCCCCCCCCCCCCCCCCCCCCCCCCCCCCCCCCCCCCCCCCCCCCCCCCCCCCCCCCCCCCCCCCCCCCCCCCCCCCCCCCCCCCCCCCCCCCCCCCCCCCCCCCCCCCCCCCCCCCCCCCCCCCCCCCCCCCCCCCCCCCCCCCCCCCCCCCCCCCCCCCCCCCCCCCCCCCCCCCCCCCCCCCCCCCCCCCCCCCCCCCCCCCCCCCCCCCCCCCCCCCCCCCCCCCCCCCCCCCCCCCCCCCCCCCCCCCCCCCCCCCCCCCCCCCCCCCCCCCCCCCCCCCCCCCCCCCCCCCCCCCCCCCCCCCCCCCCCCCCCCCCCCCCCCCCCCCCCCCCCCCCCCCCCCCCCCCCCCCCCCCCCCCCCCCCCCCCCCCCCCCCCCCCCCCCCCCCCCCCCCCCCCCCCCCCCCCCCCCCCCCCCCCCCCCCCCCCCCCCCCCCCCCCCCCCCCCCCCCCCCCCCCCCCCCCCCCCCCCCCCCCCCCCCCCCCCCCCCCCCCCCCCCCCCCCCCCCCCCCCCCCGCGCCTATTTGGTCGCGGTTGCGAAACCGCGACTAATGGCAGTTGCGAACCGCTACCAAAGGCCCTTTTTCCACCAGTGTTTCCTAGTGCAAATGCACTAAGGAAAATCCTGTGCCTATTGACATTTATGCAAGCTAGCTATATTTGGTTGGTAGGTGCTAGTACTTAAACTGCACACTTAAAATTTAAGCTTCGGTAGTGTTATCTATCTAGTATGATTTATACACTGCATTCCTAAGATGAAATATTTTTTGTAACTGAAATATATAGTCTGAGTTTCATTCAGTTATTTGTCACTTTTTAACTGAATATCTTTTTGTAACTGAAATATATGTGTACTTACAGTAAATATTCGCATTGTATCAGAATCTTAGTCCCTATCTCCTGTATCATTTGAGATTATGCTTCCTCTCCATTTATTCATTATATCTATATGCCTTGCTGATGCTCATTCCCATCGCTGCAGGATAATGAGATGTTGAAGCGGCAGAGTGAATCCATGAGACTGTAGTGCAATTGCACCGTTCCATTGAATATTACTCAGGAATAAGGACATTTCAATGGCAGATTAGCTCTATTTTTCCTTTTCCTTTTTCTTACTATTGGAGTGAGGACAGGTAGAATGAGAAACTGTGTGATAATAGATATGGCAACTGTGTGATAGTAGAATCAGGAATAAGGACATTTCCATCATTATTGTGTTTTCTCATAATTGTATGCATAAAATGGAATTGGTCGATTTTTTTTTAAAATCCTAAATAGTTAGTAGTAGTGTGGGAACAAAATTGGGCGCTACTAGTATTTAGGATACTAGTAGCGTTGGTATTATAGAGGCGCTACTACTATTTCGTTAATAGTAGCGCGGGTCAATAATAGTAGTAGCGTGGGTGACACCCGTGCTACTACTAATAAAGTTAGTAGTAACGCGGGTACTGAGGGAGTCCTGGACTAAGGGGTCCTCGGGCGTCCGGCCTGTTATCCATTAGGCCGGACTGATGGGCCATGAAGACATGAAGGCCGAAGACTATACCAATGTCCGGATGGACTCTCCTTGGCGTGGAAGGCAAGCTAGGCTACCGACTATGTAGATTCCTTCTTATGTAACCGACTCCATGTAACCCTAGATCTCTCCGGTGTCTATATAAACCGGAGAGGGTAGTCCGGATAGGGACAGATTCATTACCTCATACATATAGGCTAGACTTCTAGGGTTTAGCCATTACGATCTCGTGGTAGATCAACTCTTGTAACACACATATTCATCAAGATCAATCAAGCAGGAAGTAGGATATTACTTCCATAGAGAGGGTCTGAACCTGGGTAAACACCGTGTCCCACGTCTCCTGTTACCATCGATCCTAGACGCACAGCTCGGGACCCCCTACCCGAGATCCGCCGGTTTTGACACCGACATTGGTGCTGTCATTGAGAGTTCCACTGTGCCGTCGGCAAAGGGCTCGATGGCCCCTTCGATCATCAGTAATGACGCGGTCCAGGGAGAAACCTTCCTCCCTGGACAGATCTTCATATTCGGCGGCTTCGTACTGCGGGCCAACTCGCTCGGCCATCTGGAGCAGATCGATAGCTACGCCCCCGGCCACCGGGCCGGATTCGGAAGCTTGAACCACACTGCGGACACCCGAGGAGACTTGATCTTCAATGGGATCGAAACCGCAGCGATCGCTCCCCCCTGTCCCGACGAACATGACTTACATCTGTTGTCGGACTACGTCTAGGAGATAGATCCTGCTGCTGCCACGGCCCTAGAACCGAAGCAGATCGTGCCCTCCGAGGCCACAAGGTCTGCGGCGTTGGAGCCGCACACAGACTTGTCATCTCGCAATCTTTGCGTCAATGGAACCCCGGACTCGTTTCCGGCTATACGTTCCGGACCAAGTACGTCTGCGGACACCGAGCTGGATCGGTTATCGATTTTCGAATTTAGCACCGCAGACATCTTCCAGCATTCGCGTTTAGGTGACGTGCTAAATTCTTTAAAGAATTTGTCCCTGGAGAGGGACTCACAGCCGAACTATATTCGGTTCGAGCTAGAGGCGGACGGCGAGGAATTTTGTTTCCCACCCGCCACCCACTTTATAGCCACTGTCGATGACTTAACCGACGTGCTTGACTATGGCTCTGAAGACGTCGACTGTATGGGCGACGATGCCGACCAGGAGCAAGGCCAAGACCCGCCATTCACTGGACGTTGGACGGCCACTTCTTCGTACGACGTGTACATGGTCGATACACCCAAAGGATCTGGCGACGACAAAGAAGAGCCAGATGCGAATAAACCCGCTGAGACGCAGTCGAAGCGCCGGCGCACCAAACGCCGTTCTAAGCCTCGTCGCTCAAAGGACGGCAACACTGGCACCGGAGAAAATAGTACTCCGGACAACGCCGAAAACAATGAAGACCCCATCGGAGCTGCATCCGAACAGGAGGAATATGGCAATACGCAAGACAACCACGATGAACATGCTATAGAAGATGGCTCAGAGGACGATAGTTACCGTCCACCCTCTGAGGAGGAGACAAGCCTCGGCAACGAAGACTTCATCGTGCCTGAGGATCCTCTGGAACAGGAGCGCTTTAAGCTCCAACTCATAGCCACTGCAAGAAGCCTAAAAAAGAAACAGCTGCAGCTTCAAGCCGAACAAGATCTGCTAGTCGACAGATGGACTGACGTCCTGACCGCCGAAGAGTACGGCCTTAAACGCCCAGCCAAGAGCTACCCGAAACGCAGACTGCTACCTCAATTCGACGAGGAGGCACCAGAGCACATATCTCCCTCACGCAATGCGGAACGACCACCGCGTGGCCGAGACAGGGCGGCCGACAGGCCACCCCGCGGCCGGGATAAAGAGGCAACTCAGGCCGAACAGCAGCCTGCCCCACCGCCCCGCAAAAATAGAGAAGAAAGAGTTCGGGGTCGCACGTACGACCTCCGGCAGACCCTGGACAGTAGAGCAGGACATACAAGATCGATCTACGGATCGCGAGGACGTGCCCCGAGGCACGACGAAGGCTTCCTATTTGGACGTGATAAACCTAACCACGCCCGGCCCGAATGCCGCAGACGGACTCCATCAGAGCTCCGCCACGATGCGGCCCGCTATAGAGGCGCCGCACACCCTCTCTGCTTCACAGACGAGGTGCTGGATCACGAATTCCCCGAGGGGTTCAAGCCTGTCAGCATTGAATCATACGACGGCACAACTGATCCTGCAGTATGGATCGAGGATTTCATTCTCCATATCCATATGGCTCGAGGAGATTATCTCCACGCCATTAAATACCTCCCACTAAAGCTCAAAGGGCCAGCTCAGCACTAGCTTAACAGCCTGCCTGAAAATTCTATCGGCAGCTGGGAGGACTTGGAAGAAGCTTTCCTGGACAACTTCCAAGGAACCTATGTCCGGCCACCAGACGCCGATGACTTAAGCCACATAGTTCAACAACCTGGAGAATCAGCCAGAAAATTCTGGACTAGGTTCCTAACCAAAAAGAACCAGATCGTTGACTGTCCGGATGCCGAGGCGTTGGCAGCCTTCAAACACAGCATCCGTGATGAATGGCTAGCACGCCACCTCGGACAAGAAAAGCCAAAGTCCATGGCAGCCCTCACGGCACTCATGACCCGCTTTTGCGCGGGAGAGGACAGTTGGCTGGCCCGTAGTAACAACACAGCCAGCGAAACAGGCCCCTCTGAGGCCAAGAATAGCACTGGCAGGCTCCGGCGCAATAGACACAAACGCCGAAGCAAAGACAACAGCACCGATGACACCACAGTCAACGCCGGATTCACTGGCTCCAAGTCCGGCCAACGGAAGAAGCCCTATAAAAGAAACAATGAAGGACCTTCCAGCCAGGACCGCATACTCGACCGTCCGTGCCAGATACACGGTACCCCGGACAAGCAAGCCCCCCCCCCCCCCCCCCCCCCCCCCCCCCCCCCCCCCCCCCCCCCCCCCCCCCCCCCCCCCCCCCCCCCCCCCCCCCCCCCCCCCCCCCCCCCCCCCCCCCCCCCCCCCCCCCCCCCCCCCCCCCCCCCCCCCCCCCCCCCCCCCCCCCCCCCCCCCCCCCCCCCCCCCCCCCCCCCCCCCCCCCCCCCCCCCCCCCCCCCCCCCCCCCCCCCCCCCCCCCCCCCCCCCCCCCCCCCCCCCCCCCCCCCCCCCCCCCCCCCCCCCCCCCCCCCCCCCCCCCCCCCCCCCCCCCCCCCCCCCCCCCCCCCCCCCCCCCCCCCCCCCCCCCCCCCCCCCCCCCCCCCCCCCCCCCCCCCCCCCCCCCCCCCCCCCCCCCCCCCCCCCCCCCCCCCCCCCCCCCCCCCCCCCCCCCCCCCCCCCCCCCCCCCCCCCCCCCCCCCCCCCCCCCCCCCCCCCCCCCCCCCCCCCCCCCCCCCCCCCCCCCCCCCCCCCCCCCCCCCCCCCCCCCCCCCCCCCCCCCCCCCCCCCCCCCCCCCCCCCCCCCCCCCCCCCCCCCCCCCCCCCCCCCCCCCCCCCCCCCCCCCCCCCCCCCCCCCCCCCCCCCCCCCCCCCCCCCCCCCCCCCCCCCCCCCCCCCCCCCCCCCCCCCCCCCCCCCCCCCCCCCCCCCCCCCCCCCCCCCCCCCCCCCCCCCCCCCCCCCCCCCCCCCCCCCCCCCCCCCCCCCCCCCCCCCCCCCCCCCCCCCCCCCCCCCCCCCCCCCCCCCCCCCCCCCCCCCCCCCCCCCCCCCCCCCCCCCCCCCCCCCCCCCCCCCCCCCCCCCCCCCCCCCCCCCCCATCGGCATACAAAGGGGGCACGCAGCATAGGTGTGCAGGGCAACCTCTATACGTTCTTCTTGACGGTATTTTTACTTATTTCCCAGGACCTGCATGCTGCTCCTTCTTGATTCTGGCATGTTAAATAGTCCGGGTGCTTATCGCACTATTTGGATAAGATACGCCTTGATGTATCCATTAAGTTATAATGATTTGCGGCCCAGTTTTTGTGGTTTTCGCCTTTTACTTCATTTTACTTCGATCTGCTTATCAGCTGCATCGGTACTCTTTTGTACGTCTTATATTCGCCAGGGGCTACTTATCGCCCCATAATATGGCAGCAAAGTCCGAACACTTCTTATATATATGTTCGGCACCTCGAATTTAGCATTATATGCATTGGCTCCGAATCATGTCTTTGGTCAATAGTTGGGTTGCCCGGCTCCTGTGCTTGCTACCCTACGTTCCGCTCTATCGGCTAGGGTAGTAAAGGGAGAACTACTGCGATTGTGCCCTGGCTCTGACCGGATGAGCACCTCAGTAGAGAAAGCCGAAAACTGACTGTCATTATACGACGAGAGCCGGTCAGCTGTTCGAGGGTTTCAAAATCGTTGGAGATTTTTTCTGCGTCATGCGAAGGATCGGCACTTCCCGATCAGATGCCGATAGCACCCTGGCTTGGACCAGGGGCTGCGCACTTGCTTAATTATAAAACTCCTATGGCTAAGTGAGGGCGTTTAAGCCATATAGTCTGATTGCCTTGTTCGTTGCGCTAAACAACTCCTCCAAAGGACCATATAATTGGATCAAGATTGTTTAGATACCATCCCGAACACCTCCGTACTACCTACGCGAGGGCAGAAGCCCATGACTGACCAACCCTCAGATTATAAATAATACGGCCGCACAGGAGGAAACAGTTAAAGCATAACAAAATTACATTGTAGGTTTTGTTTCCATAATACAATGCAAGGGCAACTTGAAAATATTTATTTAAATATAATGTCCTGCGAACATTGATCTGCCACAAGTCGAGCCCCTTCTGTGACATCCGCAAACCCCCCCCCCCCCCCCCCCCCCCCCCCCCCCCCCCCCCCCCCCCCCCCCCCCCCCCCCCCCCCCCCCCCCCCCCCCCCCCCCCCCCCCCCCCCCCCCCCCCCCCCCCCCCCCCCCCCCCCCCCCCCCCCCCCCCCCCCCCCCCCCCCCCCCCCCCCCCCCCCCCCCCCCCCCCCCCCCCCCCCCAGCCGGATTGTCAAATCCTTCATGGCTAGTTCGGCCACCCTGTGCAGCTCCACCAGCTGCTTCAGCTGATCGGTGAAGGACACGGGATGCTCTGGCGTCGCATATTGCGACCAGAATAGCTTCTCCGTAGAACCTCCTCCTTCGGCTCGGTAGAACTCTACAGCGTCTGACACACTGCATGGTAGATCCGCAAAAGCCCCTGGGGAACTCCGAACCCGGGTTAGTAAAAGGTATTGCTTCTCCGCATACTGGCTTTGCATCTTAAATGCCTTACCCGCCGTGATCTTCCTGGCCTCCTGGATCTCCTGGAGGGCGGCCTGGGCCTCATTCCGTGCGATCTCCACGCTATGACGAGCCTTGGTGAGTTCAGCCTCTTGAGCCAACGCATCATTCTCCAAGGTCTCACAATTTTTCACTGCATCTTGAAGCTCCTGCTGGACTTCTTTGACCCGGGCCTTGAGCTTCTTATGAGCGGCCTGCTGCTGGACAGCTTTCTCCTCGGCCTCGTCCAAGGCCTTCCTCAGGGACTCGACCTCGGTCGCGGCTCCTGTACATATTACGACATTACAGTCAATACACAGCGCCTATGCTTTCCGAACATACAGCACCCCCCCCCCCCCCCCCCCCCCCCCCCCCCCCCCCCCCCCCCCCCCCCCCCCCCCCCCCCCCCCCCCCCCCCCCCCCCCCCCCCCCCCCCCCCCCCCCCCCCCCCCCCCCCCCCCCCCCCCCCCCCCCCCCCCCCCCCCCCCCCCCCCCCCCCCCCCCCCCCCCCCCCCCCCCCCCCCCCCCCCCCCCCCCCCCCCCCCCCCCCCCCCCCCCCCCCCCCCCCCCCCCCCCCCCCCCCCCCCCCCCCCCCCCCCCCCCCCCCCCCCCCCCCCCCCCCCCCCCCCCCCCCCCCCCCCCCCCCCCCCCCCCCCCCCCCCCCCCCCCCCCCCCCCCCCCCCCCCCCCCCCCCCCCCCCCCCCCCCCCCCCCCCCCCCCCCCCCCCCCCCCCCCCCCCCCCCCCCCCCCCCCCCCCCCCCCCCCCCCCCCCCCCCCCCCCCCCCCCCCCCCCCCCCCCCCCCCCCCCCCCCCCCCCCCCCCCCCCCCCCCCCCCCCCCCCCCCCCCCCCCCCCCCCCCCCCCCCCCCCCCCCCCCCCCCCCCCCCCCCCCCCCCCCCCCCCCCCCCCCCCCCCCCCCCCCCCCCCCCCCCCCCCCCCCCCCCCCCCCCCCCCCCCCCCCCCCCCCCCCCCCCCCCCCCCCCCCCCCCCCCCCCCCCCCCCCCCCCCCCCCCCCCCCCCCCCCCCCCCCCCCCCCCCCCCCCCCCCCCCCCCCCCCCCCCCCCCCCCCCCCCCCCCCCCCCCCCCCCCCCCCCCCCCCCCCCCCCCCCCCCCCCCCCCCCCCCCCCCCCCCCCCCCCCCCCCCCCCCCCCCCCCCCCCCCCCCCCCCCCCCCCCCCCCCCCCCCCCCCCCCCCCCCCCCCCCCCCCCCCCCCCCCCCCCCCCCCCCCCCCCCCCCCCCCCCCCCCCCCCCCCCCCCCCCCCCCCCCCCCCCCCCCCCCCCCCCCCCCCCCCCCCCCCCCCCCCCCCCCCCCCCCCCCCCCCCCCCCCCCCCCCCCCCCCCCCCCCCCCCCCCCCCCCCCCCCCCCCCCCCCCCCCCCCCCCCCCCCCCCCCCCCCCCCCCCCCCCCCCCCCCCCCCCCCCCCCCCCCCCCCCCCCCCCCCCCCCCCCCCCCCCCCCCCCCCCCCCCCCCCCCCCCCCCCCCCCCCCCCCCCCCCCCCCCCCCCCCCCCCCCCCCCCCCCCCCCCCCCCCCCCCCCCCCCCCCCCCCCCCCCCCCCCCCCCCCCCCCCCCCCCCCCCCCCCCCCCCCCCCCCCCCCCCCCCCCCCCCCCCCCCCCCCCCCCCCCCCCCCCCCCCCCCCCGTTTGTTGATCAGCGCCGGCGCCTGCGGCAGAATGGAGTAGGCTCCAAAAATGTTGAATTTCATTTTGGAACTTCAGATGACAGAGTAATCGGAAGTCATCGTGTCAACCCCATACATGACTTCTCAGTGGCTGACCCCTTTGCAAAAAATGTGAGGTTTCGAAGCCAGACTTAG
Organism: Thinopyrum obtusiflorum; assembly: GCA_036873465.1. Lineage (NCBI taxonomy): Eukaryota > Viridiplantae > Streptophyta > Magnoliopsida > Poales > Poaceae > Thinopyrum > Thinopyrum obtusiflorum. The sequence continues at coordinate 5,854 of JAAAWM010012211.1, read as the reverse complement.
AAGCGGTGATATTAGTTTGAACCTCTCTGATATCCATGTTCAGTGGATCAGCGCGAGCGTTTGCAGCTGATGAGCTGAATTTCATTTCTAATATCAGTTTGAACCTTGTAATCTTCGAATTTGAGCCATATAACTCTGGAATTTGAACCTTGTAACATTTCGAGCTTTTGTGGTACAATCGTTGAAATGGCATCGTATGAGACTCGTATATTGCTAGCACTATTTTGACCTTAATATGCAATGGTCTTAGATTTTATTAACCATTCTCGAATCAGTTTACCTTGTCAATCTCACAGCACACAATCTGTATAGCTAACTCGACTGCGATCTTCGACATTATTGCACACAGTTGGTTTCTTCCACCGTGTGCAGTGTAGAGCGCATAATTAATTATCGCCCTCGAGTGTCCATCATCACCCTTCTGTTTGACCTCATCACCCAAGGGTAAACTCATGACCAAAGTCATTCCGCACACTTTGTTTTTACAAAGTCTTTTGCCAATAAACGCCCACGATTTGTCCCTCTTCTAGCCGACGCGTGGCCAAACTAGTTGGGCGGGAAGCTTGCACGGTAAACAGTGTGGTAGCGCGGGAACAGGCTCACCGACGATACATTTGGCGCCTGTTCGAGCCCACGCATGCGGTGCGGTGTTGTCAAGCGTGCACTGGAATCCTCCGCTATGAACGCCATGACAAGACGTGATGATTACAGGCCGGCCGGCCCCCATTTATTATAGCGGCCATTTAACCTACCCTTGTGTCTCTTCCCCCCCCCCCCCCCCCCCCCCCCCCCCCCCCCCCCCCCCCCCCCCCCCCCCCCCCCCCCCCCCCCCCCCCCCCCCCCCCCCCCCCCCCCCCCCCCCCCCCCCCCCCCCCCCCCCCCCCCCCCCCCCCCCCCCCCCCCCCCCCCCCCCCCCCCCCCCCAAGGTTCATGGACCTCTCGGTGGTGTGCACCAACGACCCGGTCTGGGTGGAGCACTCCATCCACATCATGGAGCTGTTGCTTGCCGAGGAGAAGTACAAGGTGGTCGGGTTCGACCTCGAGTGCACCCGCGCTCGTACCGGGTCTCGTCCCAAGGTCGCTGTTGCCCAGATGTGCGTGCGCCACCACGTCCTCGTCTACCACTACTGCCTGGCCACAAGGCCTTGCGAGCATTTCGCCAGGTTTGTCAATAGCCCCCACTACATGTTCGCTACGGTGGACATCACCAACGATGTAAAGGCGCTCGAGAATTCGGGCATCGCCTGCCAGAATCTTGTCGACATCCAGGGCCAATACAAGATCAGGGGCAGCAAGGAGCATGAGAAGGACTCATTGGTTCACCTCACCGAGGCCATCATCGACCCTACTACAGAGACATGAAGGATTCATGCAACAAGGACAAGTGTGCCTGGCACTCGGCCTGGATGGAGAAACTCGACAAAGCTCACGTCGTGTACGCGGCCAAGGAGGCGTACACGAGCTACGACATGTACAGGCGGATCGTTGACATGAGGAAGTCCCTCCTTCCCCAAAACGGCCAGGGATCCAGCCGGAAGCAGAGCAATGGCAAGCGTCGTCGCAACAATAAGGAGATGATTAGATCCTCGTTTCTCCTACTTTAGTATGCATGTAATTGCTTTCTTTGGTGTGTGGAAATGTTATGTGTGTAGTCACTTGTGTAATTGTATGCTTAATTTGGTTATGCAATGCTGTCTTTTTAAGTATATATGTTGATGCTCTGTAGACAGAGCGTAGATGTTGTGCGGACAAAGAAAATCACATCACACACGGACTAAACAATGGAACCCGTCGGTGATGTTTTCATCAATCACTCATAATTGTATACCAGTAATCGTTTGCTCACAACACACACTGCTTGTTAGCAGTAATCGTCTGTGTTGTTATCGGTCTTTGCACACGTTTCCGATTACAGACCTATTTGCCTCGTATCACACACATCTTGTTCATTTGAACCATTTTCGTTCTCATGTCTCAACGCAAACAGTTCATCCGAGTGAACCGCATGCGATGAACCGTATGGCCTTCATCGCACACACAACTAAAACCTGAACCGTGTTTGATGCATCCGTCATCGCAAACGTTTTATACATTTCTGACGGTTTTCATACAGCACCGTTTGCGATTATTGCATCACACACAGTTTCTCGAAGGGTCTCTGATCGTAGTGTCGTGTTAGCAGCATCCTGCAGTAGTGCTAGCGGCACCTCTTCTGCTACGGGAGCACCAGCCTCGTTCGCGGGGTCCATGGGCCCGGCTGGAGGGGGTGGTCCGGCAGGCTGTGAGGAGTTGTTTCCGGCACGGTTTCTGCCGGGAGCGGACGGCTCGACCGGGAGAGGCTTAACACAGTCCAACATTCTTCTTTTCTGGGCCATTGTTGCTGGTGATACGGAGGGATGAGTGAGAAGGAGAACAAAAGTTCCTGGTTTCACAGGAAGCTTCTGCGCAACACACTTTGACAGGTGATCAGCTATGCTGTTTTCCGCACGGGGTACGTGCTCTTTTTGCAACCCGTCAAAGTGCTCGTCCAATCTCCTCACTTCCTCGATGTATGTTTCCATCAATGGGCTTTGATAATCCTTGTTAACTTGTCTCACCACAAGCTGTGAATCTCCTCGAATGATCAGCTTCTTGATTCCCAATTCTGCTGCAATTCTGAGCCCGGCAAGGAGCCCTTCATACTCAGCTGTATTGTTGGTGGTTTCTTCTCGGGCAAAATGCATTTGGACGATGTACTTCAAGTGCTCCCCGGAGGGGGCAACAAGAAGCACGCCAGCCCCTACACCTTGTAGGGAAAAAGCACCATCAAAATACATAATCCATTCTTGGGTTGATTCCTTGCTGGGGATAGCTGTCTCTGTCACTTCCTCATCAGGGGTTGGCGTCCATTCTGCAATAAACTCTGCCAGTGTCCTGCTCTTAATGGTTGATGTGCTCTCAAACTTCAAACAAAGCTGGATAACTCCAAAGCCCACTCCACTATTCTTCCAGTAGCCTCAGGGTTTTGGAGTATCCTTTGCAGTGGAAAACGAGTGACAACCGTGATCTCGTGGGCTTGGGAGTAGTGGCGCAATTTCCTTGAGGCCATAATGAGACCAAAGATCAACTTTTGCACGCCAGAGTACCTCGATATAGCTCCCTGTAACAAGGAGCTGACGAAGTACACTGGGCGCCGCACCACTTTCTTCCTTGCCGCGTCCTTGGGGTTATTCTCGTTGCCGTGCTCATTGTTGTCCTGATCCTTATCTGACTCTACTGCTTTCTGCTCACTTTCTGCCTCATCCACTTCTCGTTGTGCTACCAAGGCCGCCACTGACCACTTGGTTGGTTGCCGCCAAGTATAACAACAACGGTTCTTGAGGTTTGTTCACAACCAAGGTAGGCACAGACGGCAGGTAGGCCTTCAACTCCTGCAGAGCTGCATCTGCTTCCAGGGTCCACTTCATAGGCCCTGCCTTCTTTAAAATTTTAAAGAACGGCACGGCACGCTCGGCAGACTTGGAGATGAATCTGCTTAGCGCGGCAACGCATCCTGTTAAGCGCCTCACATCCTGAACTGTCCTTGGCGCCTGGATCTGCTCGATGGCTTTGATCTTGTCGGGGTTAGCTTCGATCCCCCGATGGGACACGAAGAAACCAAGTAGTTTGCCAGAGGGAACAGCAAAAACACACTACTCCGGATTAAGCTTCAAATTGATCTTGCGCAGATTAGCAAATGTCTCCTCCAAATCCTGGGTAAGGGTGGACTTATCCTTGGTTTTGACCACGATATCATCCATATAGGCTTCTATATTTTTGTGTAACTGTGGCTCAAAACCAATTGGAACTGCCCTTGCAAAAGTGGACCCGACACTCTTTAATCCGAATGGCATGCGGATAAAGCAGTACGTACCACATGGAGTGATGAATGACGCCTTCTCTTCATTTTCCTTGGACATGAAGATCTGGTGATATGCAGAGTATGCGTCCAGAAAGGAGAGCAAATCACAGCCTGTAGTGGAATCCACAATCTGGTCGATGCGCGACAAGGGAAATGGGTCCTTCGGGCAAGCCTTGTTGAGATATGTGAAATCAATGCAAAGCCTCCATTTCCTATTAGCCTTCTGGACTACCACTGGATTTGCTAACCACGTAGGATGTAGTACTCCTCTAACCAAACCAGCTGCCTCCAGTTTCTTGATCTCTTCGGCAATGAACTGCTGCCTCTCCAAGGCCTGCTTCCGGACTTTCTGCTTGACAGGTCGGGCATGTGGGAAGACAGCAAGGTGGTGCTCAATTTCCTCCCTGGGAACACCGGAGATATCAGATGGTTGCCTGGCAAACACATCGATATTCGCCCGCAGGAAGGCAACGAGTGCGCTTTCCTATTTGTCATCGAGGGTGGCGCTGATGGTGAAAGTACCATCAACGCCAGCCAGCCCTGCCGGAACCTTCTTCACTTGGGGTGCAGCAACCTTGGATCTCTTGCTGTTGGAACACTCCGGCACATCGTCAACGGGTGCCGTGCACTCGGAGGGGGACACGCTTCCCGGACTCCTTGCCAGAGGTTCTACAATCCCTCTTCTTTCCTTTTGCTTTCCTTGGCGGGAGCTGCCGCTGCCGCTGCCTCTGCCACGACTGCATCCCGGTACATCTTGTCCACACAGATAATTGCATCCTTCTCATCCGATGGGATAGTAATGACTCCCAGTGGCCCAGGCATCTTCAAGGTGTTGTAAGCATAGTGGGATGCTGCCATGAACTTAGCCAGGACCGGGCGTCCAAGAATCCCATTGTACGGCAGGGGGAGATCAACCACATCGAACACAACCTTCTCAGTCCGATAGTTCAGTTCTCCCCCAAACGTCACCGGTAACGTAATCTTCCCTTTAGGATGGCTCCTGCTGGGATTAACTCCTTGAAACGTGCCGGTAACCTCTAGCTCTTCTTCTCCTATCTCAAGCTTGCTGATGACTGCCCGGGAAACCGGATTCAACCCGGCCCCGCCATCCACTAACATCTTTGTGACCTTGAGGTTGCGAATTGTTGGGGAGACCAACAATGGCAAACATCCTACCGCAGTGGTGTGGCCAGGGTGATCCTCCTCATCAAAGATGATGGGCGTGCGGGACCATTTGAGCGGCTTCTGCGCCTCTGATGCTAGTTCCACGACATTGATCTCTCGTGCCCACCGCTTGAGCTGGCGGTGAGAGGCGTGCAAAGATGCACCTCCATCAATGCATAGGGCATCGGTGACCTTCTGAAACACCTGCTCACTGGTTTCCTCTTCATTCCCTCCATCACTCACGTCATCACAGATTTCCTTCTCTTGACCCCTGGCGGGTTTTCCTTGGTTCCGAAAGGGTTTGCTGGGGCGATTTGCTTCACCGCCTTGGCCCTTACCATCAACAGCATTCTGACCTTTTTCCTTATCACCCTTATCATACTCTGCCCTCTGTTTCTTGACAAGCTGCTCAACCTGGTAACACTCCCGAAGGTCGTGGCCCTTGGTCCGATGGATCTTGCAGTACGGCCCATCGCCTTTCCCAGCTTTCTCGGCGGCAGGAGCTTCCCGGCAGGCAGTGCAAGAGGCAGCTTCCTTGCCGGGGGCCTCAGCCTTGGCCTTCTTGCCGGTACTAGGTGTGCCCGAACCTTCCACGGTCATCACTACCTCATCGCTTGGCTTCTTACTGCGCTTCTTGCCCTTTCTCTGACTGGTTGATTCATCCTCATCCTCTGAATCAACGTTGGTGCAATCTTCCTCTCTGGGCAACTTCCTTCCTTCCTCCATCTGAGCACACTTATCCACCAGAGTGTATAGCTCCTTCATAGTCTTGGGCAACCGCACGTTCATCTTGGAACAAATGCGACGGTT